>JAOWBP010051128.1:0-10467 GCA_028571105.1 Tragopan temminckii | reverse complement strand
GAAGGTCAGAGTTAGCTCATCCTTTTTCTGCTGTGCGGTCACAGTGTAGCTCTTCACATACAGCTGCTGTTACTTAGATTGTGGTAATGCCTCTTTTTTCTTTCTGTGCTCTTGTGCACACCTAAGCCTGGCTGAACGATTGGGATGAGCCTGCTGTCTGCATTAACCCTCCTTTGTGGCATGCCACGGTGGTGCAGGCACAGCAGGCTGTAGAGGAGTATGTCAGAGGTGGCATGAGGCCAAAGTTTCAGAATTTCTGGCCCAGATGGCTAGCTCTGCTTGCTCAGAGGGACACAGGGAGGGAACACACAAACTCTGTCCTAGTTTTAATTGTTTTCTGTACCACCCCCAGCATAACGCTGTTAAAGCAGTTCAGAGATTGCCATGAGCTTTACAAGCTCTCCATGATCTTAACACATTTTATTTCCCCCTCCAAATATATAAAGTTTTAAATGAAAAGTGATGAGTTTTGTATTTTACTAAGGAAGAGAAGGATCTGTCAGGGTTTAAAGCAGAGCTCATTTCCCCCTGCTCCATTTTACTTTTTCATTTTTAAGTCATTGCTAACAAATCGGGGTAATAGCAGTTGATATACTAGTGTTGTGAATATGTTAATTAGAAATTGACATATCCAAATGCTTTTCTTTATTTTTTCCAGCTAGTTCAAGCAAAATTATACATCCTCCCTACAAGTCTTGCTTTGTCTCACTCTTGAGGGTGTGTATACTTTCATTGGGTTTAGCTGTAAGAATACAGAATTATGCATTCTTTTGTAGTCCTGCATCAACTTAGGACAGTTTAGTTAAATTGCAGTACATTCCCCAAGCAGGAATACCTTATAGAAGGGCACATCTACTGGTTTTCCTTATTCCTGTAGATTTGGGAGAAAGATGGTTAACCAATATGAATCATTCTTAGGATGTTACAACAACTGACATGTTTGAAGTTGTTCTGAATCTATCTTGGAAGAAAAAAATCCCAACAAATTAACCTTTATTCAAAGAGGTTAAACTTAAGAAAAACTGCATTGATTATGTCTGAAGTTTGTCATAATTACTGCTTTTCTATGCAGGCATTATGGGAATGTTCGTGTAGAACTGAACATCAGTGTAAGTAGTTGCAGATTCAGTCAAGGAGCCACTTACGAAATAGTATTAACAGCAAAGCTACAGACTTTCAAGTACTTCTATTAATACGTAACTTTTGTTTGTAGAATGAAATGTGTCTTGCCACACAGCAGCTTTCGAAGCAGCTCCTTGCCTACGAAAAGCAGGTATGTTCAACGTCTTACCTTTGGTTTACCCTTCAGCACCTGCAAAGAAGCCTGTTCAAAAAACATTCTTTCCAAAAGTGCTTAGCCCACAGGATTTACTTGATTTCATGTGAAGGGTTTTGCAAAATGCCCCAAGATGTTCAACAGAATTAAGTCACTTCTCAGGATCTTAAAATATAAAAGAAAGAAAGAAACAGTGCAAATTGTTAGTTAATGAATTTATGAAGATGCCAGCTAATTGGTTCCTACTGTGTGACTATTAGTTTAAAATGAGCCTAATAAGCATTCACTGCATGTTGTCTAAAACCTATTACTTTTGAACAAGAGAAACAGAGTATAAAGAACTTGTACTAATGAGTTGCTATTTTTTCATTTAGTCTTACAGTAGAATTATCTTTTACCTGTGTAGTAAAACACTTCTTGTGTCAGTTTTGTTGATACTCACCAAAGCCATGTTTCTATTTTCAGCATTTTGCCTTAGGAAAAGGAGATGAAGAAGTGATATCCACCCTTCATTACTTTTCCAAAGTTGTGGATGAGGTAATTTTAACTGCTAATATTCTGTTATTACAATGGTAATGGAGCACTGGAGGGTTATTTCTTGTGGTCTTTTCCCTTCTGGTAGAAGGTTCAGAAGGTTAGATTGTGCCTGGGTTTTACAGAGTCATTTCAACAGAGGTGGAAAGAAGTGTAGTACTGCCTTTTAGTAATGATGCTTTTAGCTCTGTGGAGCACCAGAGCTGGATCTGTGACTTCCTCTCAGGTGCTATTCTCAAAGCAAATCTCAACTTACTAAATAGAGTCTGAAGCCGGACATGTTTCAAATAGACTGGATTTGATTTTAAAATGGCATATACTTTTTCAAGCTTTAAATGCTTTAGTTTGAGCTAGAACTGCCCATGGATGAATGCAGGACAGTTAAAAATTTGAAGTGCTGTGCTCACCCCGTGGATTACTCGGGGATACAATGAGAAGAATCTTAAAGGTGAAGTTTGCCCTTAGACTTCTGCTGCGCATGTGCTCTCAGGAGATAGCTGAAAGGATCATTTACTGCCATGAGCCTTGTACTTGTCTTTGTGAAGTTAAAAACTAGAACTTTCTCCTTCCTTGATATGAGAGAACTGTTCCCTTTGCGAGCTGAAACCAGAGAACCTTGCTGCTCAGTTCTTTCAGTCACATTTTCCCTCACAAGAACCTTCTCTGTTCCTCAGCCTCCTTTTAAGCCTGTTAGCTAGCCCCTATACCTTTGTTCCAGATGTCCTATCTACAGGTGTTGAGTTGCCCTCATTAAGTTCTGTATTGTCAGGTGAGAAAAGCTGACTTCATCCTTTCCTTCCTAATCCGCCTGGAAGCCTTCAGAATGATACTTTGAGTAAGTGCAGAGATTATCATGTCTGTGTAAGGCAGAATCCCATATTAGGTGCTCTAGCAGTGTGATTGATAATTGTCACAACCCATTTAAGATTCAGCATGCCATTGCTGACACGAGAGCCTGTCCTTCATTCTAAACGATGTCAAACATGCTTTAAAATATGTCTTCATCTGCTGAATTTTAGAGACACACAAAGGAAAGAACAGGAAAATGCTGTGAAAGTTGAATATTGCCCCTTGTTGTGATTGTGTCCTGGGCAGTCCTCGTGAATGGAGAGAGATTGTGGTCACAGAAGTGGATTTGTTACTCTGTGCTATAGAGACTAACAAAAACTGGTCAGTAAGGGCAGATTACACACGTAATCTTATTTTGTTAATGACCAGAATTAATGGTGAACTGCCCTAACGCAGTATGTAGGAACTGGAAAGTTCTTGGATCCCTAGAAAACAGTAGGCAAGAATTAACCTGGGACAAAACCCCCATCCGTCTCTCAAAATTGTGCTTTGATCACTAAAGTACTGATCTGTAGCCACGAGTGTCATTTTTCTACCATCTTGATCAGCACCTGATTTTTTTAGGTGGTGGTAAGGTGTGTTTGGCATGAATTTCCAAAGGAACCAACATAAAGCTCAACAGCAGAATTTCAATAAGCCACTTGATGTTTGCTGCTTGTGGATTTTAAGTGAAGGCTTGGGTGAGGTCAGAACAATTAATAGTGTAGAGGTGTTCATCTGTAAAGTTACTCAAAACCTGACTGGACATGGGCCCAGGCAGCCTAATCTAGCTGACCCTACTTGAGCCAGGTAGTTTGAGCAGATGATATCAAGAGATGTTTCCAAACTAAACAATTCTGTAGTTCTGTAAATAGTAGTGGCGCTTGGCAGTCTTGCTGCAATATTTCTGATCCCAAATGGTGAAAATATAAATTCACCAGAAGACCTTACATAATTTTTCTTGATGAAAGGTTTGCTAAGAACTTTTTACTGCTTGTGATTAAAGTTAACAAACGTGCCTTATAGTCTGTATCAACACTGGCTACGGAGAGTTCAACAAAGACAGTGTGTGTTACTTTTTTAATTGTGTTGTGTCTTAGAGCATTCCTCTGTTCTCTGTTTTAGCTCAACGTTCTCCATTCTGAATTGGCAAAACAACTTGCAGATACAATGATTCTCCCAATCATACAATTTCGGGAGAAGGATCTCACAGGTTAGTTGTATTGTAAATTTTCATTTTCCTCTTGGTATTTCTTCTTGCTTATTTTGTAGTAAGCTGAGCCACAGTCATATAGTCCCATATAAGAATTTGTTCTTTTTGATAATCCACGCTAAAGTTGTGGGGTATTTTCTTTTTTTCTTTTTTTTTCCCCTGCTGTAGAATTACACTGACATATAATTTCACTCAGACGTAAACAGTGCAATTTCATCACATATACATTATGCCCTGGATGGGTGAAGTTTGGAAATACACATCCTTGTTCTTTGTTGTGTCACTGCACTTTTACAGAAGCATACTTTCATTGAAGCCAGTGACAATTTAGTTGCCTAAAACAGGGAAATGTAGCAGTGAATCTGGTTTGCAAACAACATTAATCCCTCTGCAGAAGTCTGGGATTGTTTGAAAAGCGCAAGCAGAAATACTTTCCTAACTTCACAGTATAATATGTCCCCTCCCTTTTAAGCCGTTAGTCCTCTTTAAGTCCCTGCCATACACGGGTAATTCCAAGTAACTCAGTTGCACAAACTTGGAAATTCCGTACTTAAACAGCAAAGCAATAGTGCAAACATTGAGTGGAATTTCAAGAAACAAATTCTTTCAAGGACACTCTAACCTACTCATGCAGCAGGAACGTGAGTACTTACTGCAGAATTAAAGAAAAAAACAACCAATTCTCATGCTAAATTTACTCTCCTGCTTATATATTCTTAAAGACATCATGATATGGGAGATAAAAAACAACCCAGAACCCTGCAGCTAAATAGTGAGTAGTTTGGTTTTCTTATATTGTAGAATCTCATTTGAAACTGCAGAGACATCAAGGTGGTTATAAAAATGGATATGTTGTTCACAGTATAGTGTGAAGAATACGTAGCGGTATTTGGGTGGTAAGATGTTGGCTCTATAAAGGCTTTAACACCTCCTTAATGTGGCTTCAACAGATACAGTGAATCTGTTCCCATCTATAGGGATTTTGTTCCTTGTTCATAAAAGGAGACAGAAAAGACAGAAACCAAAGCCTCAGCTGCTGCATTAGAAATAATGAAAGTTTATTTAACTTCCCTAGATGTCAAAATCTTATTCATTCTACCTGTCCACCCTGGCCACTGTTTTTCACTACCTGTAGAGAAGCGTTTTTGTTAGGGGACTGGCCATGTTGAAATTTCATCATAGGATTAAATATGGAAACAGAGAAGATTAACTGTGTTTTGTTTTGGTTTTTTTTTTAAACTTCTGATCTTGTTATGAATTGAATGTTGTAGAAACCTTTAGGTGCAAGTTAGTTACATCTGGAAGGAATTTCTATCATCCTACATTAGAATCGTGTGGAAGTGTTCTGGGAAGACAGAGCTGGGATGAAGCTGATTTATGAACAGATTGTTACAAACAATCAGAGACCATGACGACATCCTACAGTTGTACCGTTTTTCTTTTCACGGTTGTATAATGGCAGTCTTATGAATGTGTTTGCTTTGTAGCCTTTTGAGAAGGATTTTGCCAGTTACAGTGTACACTGATATGAGCACTGAGAGCAGTTTGTACCCCGTGCTTTGCAAAGTTGAATCACCTGTTTAGTATCTCTTCTACCTGCCTGAGAAACTGGTGGCCCATGTTTGTCACATCAACATCATAGCTGGCAATCAGATGCATTGGATAACTATTTGTTTTCACAAGAGTAGCAAAAGAAGTTCCACGCTGATGGAGAAAATTACATACATGAAAGGGGCTTAGATGACGTGTCACCGGGACTGTGTTAAATTTCTTGATATCACATAAACTTTGTCAGGATGTTCAGAACTGTTGATAGACATGGGCTTTTTGTGATAGCAAGCATAGTGAAATGGTGCTTCTTTGGGTAAGCTACACTGACAGATAAGGAATCTTTTTCACGGTGATAACTTTCTTTATCAAGTAAACTAATTCAACTCTTTATTTTCCTGTCTGCCTGTTTGTTTGTCTTGCAAGTGATCTGGTATGATATAATTTTGAAGACAGGCATGATGCTCTGCTTTGAAAGGATTGGAACGACAGGCATTAAGCGTGCCATCAGTGATCTCAGTTGAACCAAGTGTTTACAGCAGTTTCTACTTTGAATATTCAATTTCTCTTTTTCAGAAGTAAGCACATTGAAGGATCTTTTTGGCCTTGCCAGCACTGGTATGTTTCCTAGTTTCATTTGTTTCTAATGATATGCACCTGTTATATCACAGAAGACATTTTAATCTATGCACACACACATCACATTTCTAAAAAAATAATATTCCTTGTCTACAGAACATGACGTGTCCATGGCAAAGTATAGCAGGTTACCGAAAAGGAAAGAAAATGAAAAGGTAAAGAACTTGAAAGGGAAAAGGAGAAGTTTTCATCAGCCATTCTGTCTTCATCACTGTAGCTAATCCTTACATAAGCTAAGGAACTTTGGAGAGTTCATCGGTTAAATTCACAGTAGCTCAGGAGTACTGATGATCTAGTTTCTAAGCAGACACAAAGCTTTTAGACATGAATTCAGCAGTTATACCTGTTTCTCCAAGCTAGGCAAGTGTTGCTGAACTACAGCCCTTGCAGTCCAGAGGATCTCTTCAGATGGAGGCAAATAGCCAAATGGCTATAAATAGACTTGTATGGGCCTACTGTTTTACAGCTGATGTGGTGATGCTGTATCACTGGGTGCAATTCATTGCAAAGCGTGTCTCGAAGCCTTGTGTCTGCTATTTATAAAGCATTCCATTGTTCTACATCTGCCTGTAAGTTGTCACTTATGGCACACCAAACTGTGTTGGTGGGGTTGCTCTGTTTCTTCTTCCTTGCCCACTGGACCACTGTTCCAAAATAATGACTTTATATGCCAGAAATGTATGATGGCCTTATGCTGAGAGGGCTTCAGTTCTACAGGATGGTCCTTCAAAGGGTGTGCATTGCAGAACAGAATGTGATACAGCATATTATGAATTATTCATCTCTGTGTTCTGCACCTGGAGGCTTGGGTTGTGATCTCAGCTGCAAACAAATCTCTTGCACCGAGATCAGATCCAGAATATTAGTTGTGGTAGTTTTGTAGTTAATAACCACAGGGACTGCCAAAATGCTTAAGTATTTTTACAGAGCAGGGCTTGAAGTTGATTTGGGTTTTTGGATTTCCTATGTTAGTTTCTCATTCTTCATGTTAATGTGTAGAAGTTCCGTAATGAACCTTGTCTAAAGATAACTTGAAAATAATCAGTAACAGTTTGTCAACCTACTTACCAATTTTTATTTAGCATAAGGCAGAAGTGGCAAAAGAAGTGGCGAATGCAAGGAGAAAGCAGCATCTTTCATCTCTGCAATATTACTGTGCCCTGAATGCTCTGCAGTACAGGAAGAGAGTGGCAATGATGGAACCTATGCTAGGATATACACGAGGACAGGTATGGACAGTAAAACTACGGTTAGACCTCTCCCTGGGAAAAGTAAAACACCGTAGCTCTGGATTGATCAATTTACGAGAACTGACAAATGAAAACAGAGAAAAATAACCCAAAACTTTATTTAGCATGCCTGGGTTCTAACAGCTGTATACATTTGTGACAGTTAGTTCAGTGTTTAGCTATCAAAGAGAGATACCGGGGGGGGTGGAACGTACTGCACACTAGTATGCAAAATCAGCCTGGGGTTAATTCTTTCACAGCTAAGTTTTCAGTACAACAGCATTTACTTCTACTGTTTACTCAGTGTCTGCACAAACTCTCCTATGTAGCACTTCCCCTGCTGGCACATAATGCTCAGCATACTGATGAGGAGTGCACACCACTAGGAACAGAGCATGCACTGGAGAACTAGAAGAACAAAACAGTAGGGTGGATAGAGCATAAGGCTGGGAAATCCTGTGTCTAATCTTCATTCTGCCAGCAGTTTGTTGTAATGGCTGAACACACATTTCTCAAAACTGTGAGATGAGGTAGTAATACTGTTAATTTGACTTTCCAGGATGTTAGGAGGATTAATAAACCAGTGCTTTCACAGTGCTTTATTCTCATTACTGGCCCATCTTACGTATCTGCCTTGCTTTGAAACTGATGAAAGAAAGCAAAGGGAAAAATGAGAACTGGGCTGTGAAAATAATAAAAATGGGCGCAACGGTCTGTTTGAGATGGCAGTGTGGATCATCATATCCACTGTCCTCTGTTTTTTGCTGATAATGTTCTCTGTATAAAATAGGTATTTAATGAGAATTCAGTCACTTTTCCCACCATGGGAGTTGATACTGTTTCTTTGTTTTATAATTGTTTATCCTGAGCAAAAGAACTGCTTCTGTGGAAGCCAAACAACTTCCTTTATCTGGAAAAACTGCCATATCTCAGTGCTTTGTGCAGGAAAGTCTCAGGTTGTCATGGGACAGGCAGAATGGCCAGATGCCAGTTGATTTTGATGTTTAAATCATGATGTTTAAATGAGAATCACCCTTCAGTTTTGAAACTATATATTTTCTTTATTAATGATTCAAAACATGTGGCTAGTACTTCACATTTCCAAAGAAAGAGCAGAACATGAGGAATTTTTAGAAGTAGTGGCTAATGTACAGGATTTATTTTACTGAAAACTGTCCTCGTAGTCTAAACTGGAGACGCCAATCCCTCATTATTGTCAGTGGAATGCAGTGTTCTTCCCTCCTGCAGTAGGCTTCTGAAATAAACAGGTGAAGCATTCTTGAAGAGAGTCTGCTTTCTCTCCTTTGTAAAGGGAGTCTGTGGCCAAGCATATAGTTGCAGAAATCTGAGATGTGAGTAAGAGGAATCCTATGACCCAGAATTAGGGAAAATGTGTGGAATCACGAGTAATGTTGTGTTAAATAAACTGCTTAACTGCAAGTAGTTGTTTTGAAGTTTCTGCATTTCTTTTAGAATAGTTTGCTAAATGTTTTTGATAAAACTAATTAATTACACACACACACACACACACACACCACAAGCCATGTCCGTGTTCCTAGTGTGCCCCAGAGCAAGAATCCAAGATAAAGCCTAGATAGAACTGTGTAGTTGCGCTGTTGAATGCTGCCTGAGCCATACTGGCAAAGCCAATGCAGCTTCTTCAGTACAAAGCGCATTTTGGTCTTTGTGGCTTTTTTTTAGTGCCTTTAGTAGAACAAAATCCGTGTAAAACTGTAGAACTGATTGCTGTGGAGATGTGTGCTAGCACAGCTACACTTCATCATTTTCCTTTATAGATTTCCAGGTTGGTCCACTAAATCTAATGGATGATTCACATCCCATTCCCGTTGATGAGGTGACATTGCATGCAGTGGCTTGTAACACCACAGACCCAATTCTGCACGGTGCCAGTGTGGGAGAAGGCAGCCTGTTCCCTCTTTGTGGTCATTCAGCAAGTTCATTGGAAACATACCTGTCAGCAGCCAATAGCTTATGTGTGTAAAAGGGCATATGAGAGCGTGGAAAGGTGCAAGAGAGAAAAGTACGAAGAAAGGCAACACAGTTGTTTTAGCCATTATTTGATTGCCAGCCCAAAGCATCAGTCACAATGGGATCAGTGTTAACACAGCCCCACAGTGTGTTAGTTGTCTGCCAGAACTGAGATGACTTCCAGTGTCCCTTCTTTATATTTTTCAGATCAACTTTTTTAAGAAAGGAGCGGAGATGTTTTCCAAAAGATTGGACAGCTTTTTGACATCTGTTTCAGACATGGTTCAGAGGTGACATAATACTTTTGTTTCTTTTTGTTTGTTCCTTTGAATTCTGAGTAACAGCACTGTGACCTTTTACACATAATAGACGGTGCCACCGTTTATAACACAGGAGAGTGCTTCCGTGCTTGTATTGCACTGTTGGAAGTGCTTTGGTACAGCAGCAAGTGGAAAGGTGGGGGGATATTTGTGCACGTGAAGGAAAGGACCGTCAGTGCACTGAGAAGTATTTTCACAGGGTAGCCAGGGAAGAATTCAACTGCTTTCTTATACCGCAGTGTCTCTTCATGAACACAAAAGCATGACATTTGGGCTTGAAATGGGTTAATAGAATTAATATAATGAAGTGAAAGTGCATTCTGAATTAGAAATATTTATACTTGTTGGCTCTTCTGTAATAATAATCATGAATTATTATTACAGCAACCTTCTAAATAAGCATTTAGGACCTGCAGCGTTTGATGTTGTAGCTACACAAGGTAATTAAAGCTGCTTGCCCTAGAGACAGAACTTATCACATTCAGTGTAGGCTGTGTCAGTTCACTGTGTTCAGCCTGCTTTGTTTAAGTACCTACTGCAATAAACAGCCCCACTTTCGTGCTTCTACTTTTGAGATCGTTTCTTCCTTGTTCCCTCTCTTTGTCCTCCTCTGTTCTAGTGAAGATTGACATTAATTATAATTAAGCCCTTGTAAATGTTGTAAACTTTACATTTAAAACATAATCACATTAGAGAGAACACTCATCGTTTATTTTAAATCAGCAGGAACACTGAACTGAACCCTTTGCTTTATAGCTTCATACCTTTCATACTGGAGTATATCCAAATCATTACTTATTCTGACTTGGTGGCATTTTAAATAATGCATACTTGTTAATTTGAGAACAGTGCTATAAGTAATCTCCCTCTGTAGGAGACTGTCTTTCTCTA
>JAOWBP010051127.1:0-16543 GCA_028571105.1 Tragopan temminckii | reverse complement strand
AAACTGGGAGAAGAACTTGAAAGCAGCCCTGTCAAGAAGTACTAAGGGGTCCTGATGGATGCAAAGCTGGATATGAGCCAGCAGTATGTGTTTGCTGTCTGGAATGCCAATAGTACCCTGGGCTGTATCACAAGAGGGGTGGCCAGCAGGGAGAGGGAGGTGATTGTCCCCCTTTTCTTTGCCCTCGTGAGGCCCCATCTGGAGCATTGCGTCCATGCCTGGGGACCCCAGCACAGGAAGGAGTGGAGCTGTCGGAGAGAGTCCAGAGGAGGACACGAAGCTGATCAAAGGACTGGAGCATCTCTCCAATGAAGAAAAGTCAGGTGAGCTGGCCCTGTTTATCTTGGAGAAGAGAGTGCTCCAAGGAAACCTCATCGTGGCCTTTCAATATTGGAACAGTGTTTATAAACAGGAGGGTTGTAATGTAAACTTTTTACATGGTAGATAGTGATAGGACAAGGGGAAATGGTTTTAAACTAAAAATGGGAATATTTAAGTTAGGTGTTAGAAATTCTTTTCTTGGGAGTTGGACTAGGGGTTTGACTTAGATGGTCTTTAATATCTTTTCCAACATAAGCCATTCTGTGATTCTCTGATTATTCTATGAAAAGTCACTTTTGAAGCTTTTATTTTCTATCAATAGTGTTTGTACAAATACTCCAATTTACAACTGCTTAAGGAGTTTTATTTCTTTAATCCTCCTTGATCAACATGCTATTATCTGGAGTCCCATAAACAGACAGATAGATGCTGGCAAAAATGCCCACTGTAGTGGAGGGTCTTCATGGCAGACTAGTTGGACTGTCAGATAGTTCATTCTCCCTAGCTCTCACCCAGCTCTCCTTTATTGCTGTGTGTTCTGCCTGATGCTAAGGAAGCTGTTTTCAATATTATGAGTTGCCAAGTCAGTGCATTTATATGTGTGTACAGCAATGCTTTTTATTTAATACTTAAATTCTGCAGATGATGGAGAGCTTTCCAGTAATGCAGTCTGAGGCTCTGATCTGGCTCCAGGAGACTTCTGACCTGCTAGAAAGATTTCAGCTCTATTCCTGTGCTGCTGTCTTCTTCACAGTTCGAAGCATGTTCACGGGATTTATGTCAGCCTGCTAAGTGACAGATCTCCCACAACATGCAGGTCTCTGTAAGGCTGATCCCAGTGTTGCAAACATGCAGTAAATCTGGCATTACACAGCAGGCAGGGCTGTCAGAAGGGTGTGAAGTGGGATGCTCACCATTTGCTCTTCTTGCTGCTGGCAGGGAGGACAGCAGCTTTGTGTCCCTCCAACCAAGGCAGGGGTTTGCTTGTCCCCATGAAGTTCAAACTCTGCGGAGCCCACCTTTTAGGGTGCCCCTGGGTGGAGACTGGTGGTGAAACAGGAGGAAGCAGCAGTGTCCTGAAGGGAAGTTGGAAATGAAAAACAATATAAAGCTCTTCAACCTGTTGGTCCAAGTCTTTTTATCTGGTTGGCCAGAAGGGTTGTGGGGGCTGTAGGAAGGAGAGGTGCTTGGTTTCTGGATGTCATGATCTCTGCAGATTCTGCACATGGCCCCACGCCCTGGAGCGGGGGACTGGGATCTGCCATGCATGAAAAAAGGAGCAGAGAAATCATGAGGTTGGCATAGGAAGGGGACACGAAGGGCAAACAGAGGTATTTAGGGAGGGAAGGTGTTTTACATAGGGATACCATGGGTGGGTGAAGAATGCAGAGGGCTTGTGAGATGAGAAGGAGGTCTTGAGAGGTAGAGGATCTAGGGGCACTGCAAGGAGGGACTGTAGAAAGCAGAGATCATGGAGGTGTGGGTGAACATGAGGACACAGCGCTATGAAAGGGCAGGGATGAAGATCCTCTCTCCAGCCTCCTACTGGGAGAACCAGGAGGCTGAGATAAAGGAAAAAAATTGTAAACAGACCATCTGCTTTCCCTGCACCCAGCCTACATTTCCATTTTTCCACCAGCTTTAAGGGTTTATTAAAATTAATTTATCTGATGGATGTCTACACACAGCTGTAAGTGCTTAGCACTGGGCCTCTGTACCAAAATATATTTTGTAGCAGTTGTTTTTCACCTGAGGCCTGCAGGTTGTGATACCGTCCTAGTCTGATGTCAGTAAACGGGAAGGTTGCTGAAAGCTTAAATAAACATTTATTTGTTTATTTATTCTGCTGAGCGGAGGATGTAGGCAAAATTGTGATGTATGCTGCCATCTGCTGTGGGATGAATATTATCCAGAGCCTTTTACATTTGGTGCTGATGGAGGCAATGCTGCAGAGGGTAGGGGTGCTCAAACAAATGAGAGATCTGCAGAAGAAACCCCTAGGAAGGAATTACAGTTTACTGGTGATTTTAAGTGCAAATGATTTCCCTTCCCAAGTGATTTATGCTGCTGAGCTTCAAGACAGCCTTAAGTTACACCTCCCTCCTCATTTTTCACTATTTGATGACTTTTTCTTTCTCACTCAAAAGCTTTGGGGTGACCGCATCTATTTTAAAACTATATCTCAGACAAGAAGGCTTCGTCCCCATTATTGCCCTCTGCAGCCACTTGAGTTTAATCAAGCAAAACCCATGCAAGGACATCCTTTCTGAGGAGAGCCTCAGCATGCCCCGAACTTCCATAGTCCCACCAGCTAGCCCTGCACCAGGTTTGGCAGGGGACCTTAAAAGATGGGCGCAGAGGATAGGATTCTACTTGCTGCAGCTAATTTACAGTTATTTAGGTCTCTGCTAATGGATTAAAATATTTTTTTTGCTTCATTCTGCGAAGCTTGTTTTCAGCTGTACAGCTGTGTCCAGCCCTGGCAATATGGACACAGCGTAGGTGCCCATAGTGAGTCCGGGCTCACAGCTCGGCTTCAGGTCTTGAACCTGCAGTACCCTTGTGTAAATACACTTCAGCAGTAATAGTTGGGGGATCATTAATTTTTTTCCTCTCGTCTGTTGGAATATTCATATTGCTTTCCATATTCATACTGCTCAGGTTGGCAGCTATCAAAGATCTCTTTGAAATGAATCAGGTACAGAGTCAATTTTCTTTAGCAAAAATTACTCTGTTTTCTGCCATCCCCATAACAACATTTTTACTTCTTGCACGCCAAATTTTGAAGCCAAGAGTTCAAAATTCTGCCTGGCTAACCAGTGTAAATGCTGGGGATGCGACATTGCTGTGGAACTCCACCAGTGAGAAATCATGGCAAAGGCAAGAAAACAAACTTGGAAACCTTCATCTTATAAAACACATAAAAAAGAGATGAAAGGCAATGATCAAGTGTGCTCTTTCAGTTTAGATAAGAAACACTTCCTTGTACCTTCCCTAAAGTTAAACACCCGAAGTAAGTTCATTTTCTACTGTGCTCTGTGTAATCACAGGTTTCTGCAGCTCACAGGTGTGATACTGCTTTTCACAGGGCTTTTTGTTGAAGAAAAGAAACTTGATCCACATATCTTGAAGCAGTAGTACACTCACACAGATATTGGAGAACATAGCTCTTCCAGTGATCAACCTAGGTTTGTCACCACAAACCTGGATTTACAGTGCAGCAGTTAGGATAGAAGCTGGGTGCTGAAGACTGTCAAAAGTTGGATGAGCCAAATCTGTTTTTTTTTTTAAGTTTAATGTGCTGTTATTGTATTTGTATTTAGAGCCTTACGTGAATCTCAATAGTGAGAAAGGCCCTATGAGCCCAGCTCTGTTTCATACCCCCTCCTTCTGCAGTGATTGCTTCCTGGTGCAGGATGTGTTAGCATATGAAAGTATGTAAAGCCTCAGAAAATACTTTTGTTTTCTTGAACAGAAGAAACACAAGCTTGCTCACACATTTGTTCCTATGCTAATCTCTGTATCATGGCAGAAACTGTCTTTCTATTTATGCATCATAAGTGAAAAATGATGTTATTGGAGCATCTGGGAAAAGTGCATATTGAAGAAAAGTTCATCCAAACTTATTAGCTTTGTCTCAGTTTTGGGACAAATATCACGATGACAAGAACAGGTGATAGATGGTAAAATATTGTTTTTCATATGCTAGATATTTATTGGAAGTTTTACACTGGATGAATTTTCTGAGACGCTTGCTGTTGGTGCAAGTTTGCTAAATGGGTGGTGCAAAACAGGTTGTATTTCTAAGGGATACTATGACTGTAATGTAATCCTTCCTTAGCAGCTATTTTAACTGATGATGTGAGTTCACAAGATAGAAGCTGTTTCATCAGCCTCTTTAATAATGCAGTAGATATGTACTCCTCTAGAATAAAGATCTTAAATATTTCCAAGGTGTTTGCCATGAAACTCCTAATCAGAATTTGTTAATGAGAGCTGCCTTCATCTCCAACTGCTTTGGCAGACCTCTGTACATACACATGTGGTGTAGCTAATTATTTTCATTGCTCAGGAAGAGGAAAATCCAAGGAAAAGAACAGGCGTGTGGTTGTATCACCTCTTTGAAAAGGTACTTTATTGTCTACTAGTTCATTCCCTAGAGACCACCTCATTGATCCTACCTCTCTTTAAATAAAAGAGAGATGAAAATGGCCATCTCTGTAACAAAACTCTTCCCACAGTAAATGTTCTAAACCTCCATATATCTTCACCTGGCTTAGCACAAAGAAATATGTTAGTACTGTGATTAAACTTATTTTTAAATCTCTGGCATTCTTGTTAATGGCGTAGGTTGGGGTAGGAAAATCCAGCTTTTTGGAGTGATTCCTTTGTGATTACATTCTTCCTCTACCTGAGACACCATGGCAAGGGCCATGACAAATAAAGATCTGCAGCTCTGAGATCTTAGGCATCCATCACTGATGATCATTGATTTAGGGGATAATATGCCTTCTTGTCTGGAAGACTTCTCCATGGTTTACATTGGACTTCTCTAAAATATAAAGCAGAGCACAGTGGATATTTACTGAGCAGTCTTTTTACGGAAATAGAATGATTCAAAAGGATTTTTCAGGGGTATTTTCAGAAATAACTAATCTATGAGCTGAAACCAATCCACTCATCTCCAGACTGCTGACAATATCATATATGAGCCATACTGTGGCAGTGAAAGTGTTATGAAAACAAACAGTGAGCATTAAAACACTTCTGAAAACCTATTAGTTACACAAGGATTCAGCATATTTCATTTCAATTCTGTCACAGTTCTTTCAAGTTGAAATTTCCCATTTTATTCTGAGTTTTGTGTCAGATATGCAATGGTACGTCCCTCTTGCTTCCAACATGATGTCCCTGGAACTGTTATTCCTACTGCACTGCAGTTCCTTTAGCCATGGAGAAGGGTACTGGTGCAGTGACCTCTGGGTATAAACTGAGTGTCCTCACGGCAGCTGGGGAGGTTGCCAGTTCATGCTGGTTTACTGTTTGCTCTCAATTTACAGCCAACGTATTGCGGCGAGAAAGCAATTCTCATTTCACCAGTGCTTTCTTGCAGCTGTGAAGGGTGGCATTCGTGATACAGATACTGATTTACGGGCAAACAAAACTGCCTCCAAAGCCACATATCAAGCAGATCAGCAGCATGTGATCGCCTGATAAGATCAGTTTTGGCTGGTACTGAAAATCTCTGACAACATTATGTTTTATTCAGCCTACCTAGCCCCTAGAACTCAATTCTGATATTAATAACTTGCATCCCAGGATTTTAACAAAGAACAAGTACAAAATGATGAGGCATTTTTCAACATAACAAGACATTGTTGTATTAAAATGGCTTGTAAAACAGGAAACCACAGCAGCACTTCAGCTCCTCTTTTCTTTAAGACTGTTCAGCGATCTCAGAATTTTTCGGTAGTTACAGTCTGTATATTGCTCATTTCCGAGCCATTTACAGCAACAAAACACTTAAGAATTCCACTTTAGGGACTTTGCTCACATCCACATGGTATAAGACTTGAATCCTGTGATTTTTTTTCCAACAAGAGTTGAACATACTTGCCAAATGTGTGCCAAAACTGCCGGCTGCTTGCTTCCTACTTGCTTGATGGCTATAATGAAAGTTGGTGGTACCTGCAAAGCAGCTTGAGCTTTACATGTGAATATTTTCAGGAAAAAAGTATTTTTGTAGCCTGATTCTTGGAAGGGAAGTATCAAAACAGTAGGAAGCAACCTGATCTGAAGTTCCTGTAGACTTGTACACATGGTGCCTGCAAAATGTTATTGCACCTTTCTGGGTTATCAGTTTTAGCACTTTTTTGATTACTAGCTGACGGTGAATGCACACGCCCATCAGCCAGAACAAAACTGCCTCATCCACCCAAAAGAGGCTCAATGTGCATCAGTTTTCCTTAAGTACAGTTACCAGTACCAAAAACAAATGATTAAAAGTAGTCCATGAAGATACAGAGCTCAGAGCAGGTGTCCAGAAGAGTGTGGTAGGTCCTTCCATGGGGGGCATGGATGTCAAAAAGCCCAGCGAGTCAGCGTGCCCTTCAGGTCTGCAACTCTTCTCTCTAGAAAGTAAAACCAATTATGTATGTATTCTGCTTGCTTCCGTTTGAACCAATGGTACCATAAGGCTGCTGGAGCCAATTCTGCCATCTGAATGGTTGAGCTTGTTCTTCACAAAAATACACCGCCTCCTCCTGATGGGGCGCAACTCCCATCACATCTACTGTGAACCTGAGGAAATGCCATCAGCTTCTCTCACCACTTGAGTTTCACTGATTGCTAACTTTGCGTAGGCTGAGACAGGAACAGAAGATTCAAAAAGAATTATGGTTATGGGGGATGGTGGAATATATTAGCAACAGCGGCAGACACTGTGTGTGGGATAGTGCACACAAGGAGCTAAGTAAGATTTGAAGGGGTTTGTTTTGTTTCTTCTTAGTTGTTCCATTGCTGCTTTCTTTCTCTTTTTTTTTTTTCGTTTTTCTTTCTCCTGGGGTGGGAACCTTTCATGCCTATTCAGATACATTAGCTGAAGCATAGTAGATCTCAGATGGTAATGTATGTAGGCCAATGGTACTCCCATTCTGCACTACAAACTTTGCTTCGTCCCCTAGCGATTCAAAATGGAAGCAAGAGAAACTATGCTCACAGTGTTGGATGAACACTTTGATAAACAACATCACCTAACTTTCACTCCTAGAGGAAAGCAATAGAAAACTGTCCATTGCCCTCACAAGAGAGTCATCAACAAAATATTTGCATGCTCCCAAAAATCTGCAGGCAGAAGTGCTTACCTCAGAGTTTAGACCAGGAAATGGAAGATCAGAAAATGCAAATACCTTCTCTCTGATCATGCCTGGCATTAAATGAACAGTCCTGAGAGTTGAATTGTCACAATGTCAGTTTCCACAAAGAAAGCATTTAAAGGGTAAGCTGATGACCAAGCTCCTTATCTCGCTATTTTACATCTCTTAGATCAAAATGGATCCCTCTCCCAGCCTCTTTGGTAAGCCCTAACTACAATAGTTAAGTTAGTGTGAAGAAAGTAAAGGAACTTCTGGAGACACCAAATGAACCCCAATCCACAGTGAGCAATAGCAACTAAGAGCAGATCAGAATTGTGGTCTTGTTTTCAAAGGCACATTATCTTTACTTTCTTTTGGTTTCTTTCGGATTGCATTAAATAGTGTCTGTGTTTCTGTGTTGCAACTGAAAGTCTTTTTGAGGAGGATGAATAAATGCCTAATCTGAAGAATGTCCCTGTGAAAAATTATGACTTGTTAGCATCTAGCCAAACAAATATTTAACTGTACTTTTTTCCCTCTTGATTACTTCACCATATATGACATTCATCTGAAACGTCTTCACTTATCTTGCATATGCAAAATGCCAGCCATTTCTGGAACCTATGGTTAGATGTAGGGGAAACACAATGACAAAGATACTGAAGGGAAAGGAGGGGAAGGATACCAGAGGTCTGAAAGCTTTGGGCATGTTATCCTGTCTTCTCTAGCTTTGTCGTGTGGCAGATGGGCAGTGTGATAGTGTTAACCTTTGCATGTAATATAGACTGTGAAAACAGCATGTGTCGTGCAGTATAGACTGAGCTGGTCTAAAACTGCACACATAATCTTGTTTTGGGAATTTCCTCATCTGAGAGTGCTTGACATTAGCACTTCAGATTGTGGAGCAAGTCTAGCCTATTTCACAAGCAAGATGAGGCAGCAGTGATTCCATCACGTGGCACTGTGGCAGTACAGGCAGGTGTCGGGGCTGGGAGTCATGCTGCTGCTGCTGGCACAACATCACCGCTATTCATTCATTCATTTGTTCATTCATTCATTTCACCAAATTGGGTGCTGGAATAGCAGTACTGGTGCCTCTGTCCTCTCTGTGCCACTCTGGTGCTTGGGGTAGTTTTATCTTGGTAGGAGAATGACACCTAAGAGTCTGTGTATAGATGCTTACCTGTGAGCTGTGACTCACCCAGGTAGGTGAAGGTGGCTGCAGCATCCTCACACTTCTTTGCCTCTGCTCTCCTCTCCTGTCAGCCAACACCCTCTCTCCCCAGCCCCAATTTTATTTCTCCCCACTCAGCTTCTACAGGACAAACTCACTCTCGTGTCACACATTGCCATACAGCAAAAGTCAGCTGTGACAAATATAGGATGAATTCTATGTGGAACAAGTGAAGCCAAGCTACAGATGGAGATGGGGACAGGGCAAAACCATACCTCCATCTGCTCGTGTATCCAGCCCAGGAAGGAGGTAGTTCGGCTGTAGACACCAGGCTTGTTCGCTTCTGCACAGCCAACTCCAAAGCTGGTGGTTCCCACCAACTTCCAGATACTCATATCTTCACATGCTAAAGGGCCCCCACTGTCTCCCTGGAGAACAAAGAATTAAGACAAATGTCAGTGCCTCAGACACTTAAATGAAAACTTGTGCACTTCATGCCTTGGCTTCATCTTGTCCCTTGTGTGATTGTATCTGGGTAACTCTGGTAACTTTTCTCCTCATTCATGACTAGCTAGGTGAGCCTGCATTACTGTGTGTGGGGCTGAGTTATTGGCAATCCACTGATATCAAATCCTTTTTTCCATCCCCCTGCCTCTACATTTTCCAAAGTTCCACACTTCTTATCTTCTCATGTATGCTTTGGCTGCTTTTCACTATGGGGCTTCTGCACTTTGCAGGTCTCCAGAGCTGCTCACAGTGCAATTCAGCGCAGTGCAGAGGCCATAGTCATGGCAAGGAAAGGATGGTACCACACTGTAGCACATACAAGAAATTTAAAAATGTCTTAAGTAAATTTGGCTTCAGAAGTAGCAGATATGGCCCACAGAAGAAAGGTAAAGAGGGAATTGTAGTGTATGAATGTGTGCACGGTCAGCGGCTTGTATTCATGGTGAACAGAGTAAATGGTACAAGAACAAATATTTGTCCAAGAAAAGCCTGGGAGTGCCTTCTGATAGCTTATCACTCATGTTTTTCCATCGCTGCTGTTAATGAGCACACTTGCAGTTTGGAAACTTCCATACCTGGCAGGTGTCCACCCCTCCCTTTAGGAAACCGGCACAAAGCATTGAAGAGGTTATGATCCCACCATAGACATCCCTGTGATTGCAAATTCTATTAGAAATCAAGGGAACACCTGCGTAATTCATGGTTTCGGATGTATCACCTGTTCAAAAACAGAACAAAACCAAAAACTAACAAACCTTGAAAGTAATCTCTATCCTTGAAAGTAATCTCTAATAAAAAAAAACAGAAGATGCTTTACAATATGAACTGGCAAGCGAGAGTGAGAGAAATATAGTTATAATGATGAAGTCTCATCATGTACATGATCTGGTAACTAGTGATTGCATAGAGCTGGGCATTATCATAGTGTGTAATAAAAAATGGTGAGCTATATGTTTCTACTTCAGTTGTGAACTTAAAAGTTATTTGGATGCTGTCTTCTAATTCTAGTGCACAGATTTGTTTTGAATTTAGTCCCTGTTCTGTTCATCAACAAATCACCTGCAAACATCTGTTTTATTTTACAAGTATTCATCAGAGTCTCAGTGAATCATTTCCACAAATAAGAGCACTTGCACACTATCCTTCCAATTTAGATCTCATCTTTTTATGTGGTAAATGTTGCTTTCTCTTTTTTCCCATCTTTTGCTATTATCTATTATTTTGTTCTCTGTACAATGGGAACATTTTAAATGAGACAAATCAAGAATGAATAAAGAACAAAACCTGAACATTCAAGCACTCTGAAGTGAAAGTGAGTCAGTACATATTATTGACTAACATAACCCACGAGTCATGTTAAAAATAAAATATTCCCTTTTGTTTGTAACATAATTCACAAATCCAATTTCTTTATCATCCAACTTGCCTGAAAATATACATGCTCTCTCTTGAAAAAAATGAATGTTTGATTCTTGCATTTCTGCTCTGCTTTGTGTGCTTGAAGTTATAAAAAACACGAGAGGTTGGATGGTGCTCTGCCTAGATGGTACTGCACCTACATGTGGTTTTCATCCTTTCCATAGAGTGCACCCATTCATTCCTCATGTTAAGAGTTAGTACAGCACTTTTGTCTCATATTCCCCCTGGCAAAAGACTGAATTCCCTTTCCAGGTGACCATAAAATTTAGGGATATGTCATCTTCTTCCCCTCAGATATCCCAGACAATTTAATGTTGATCAGTTGCTCCAGCCAAATCCTATACTCCGTGTGAGATACTTTCATGTACTGTAACTGACAGCAGACATTTAAAATACCTCCTTCAACAGTTGCTCCCCATCCTGATACCCAACACATTTTTCCTTCTGGGAACTGTTCACCAAAATTAGGCAGACAAATTGGCTCTATGTGACCTAGTTTAAAAAAAAAAAAAAAAAAAAAAAAGTAAAGAGAGAGAGAGAACAAGAGAGAGAAGAGAGAATCATTTCCAAAATTTGACACAAAGTGTATGCTTGAGTAAATCTTTCAGGATGTGTCTTGCAATGAAGTCTCTAAGAAAACTACCCACTCACCAATAAAGAAACTCAGTAGTTCATAGAATCATAGAATCGTAGAAATGTTAAGGTTGGAAAAGACCTCTGAGACCACCTAGTCCAACCACCAGCCCATCCCCACCATGCCCACTAACCATGACCCTCAGTGCCACATCCACACGGTTCTTGGACACTTCTAGGAACAGTGATTCTGTCTTCTCCCTGGGCTGCCTGTGCCACTGCCTCACCTCTCTTTCAGAGAATAATTTTTTCCTCATATCCAACCTTCTATAAGTTTTTTGTCTTATGGCCAAATACCTACAGGGGGCTTAATTTTCATGGAAGGAAGTAACAAAAGAGGTGTTAAATTGTCAATAAGGTGAATGAGTAAATAAGAAATGCACCTCGTACTCAGCTGATGGGTACGATTGAGACCCCATGGCATACTACTCTGCCAGAGAAAGGGCCATGGTTAGCTGTAAAATGACTGGTATATACCTTGTGATGTGTTTTGTGCAGTGGCATGTGAAAAGAGCTGTAAGCATGCATTACTGCAGTCTTCTGAAAGGGCAGCACGATGTTTGGGGTACTCTTTTCTTCCCATCCATGTACTCATAGACCTAGAGTACCTCTGTGCTCTGGGGTACTGAATGCTGTGCAATACAGTCAGTGTTTGATGTTCATGGGGATGAACTACAAGCTATCAAGGTGACCTAGCACTGCACAAAGGGAAGGAAGATATGATGTTATAGTGGGTAATTCCTAGCAGTACCCTTCTCCACTATGCAATGATTCCAGCTAAAAGCATCAAGCCTCCAAGGCTCCCCAAGCTGCCCCTTGTCCCCAGTTCAGATGCAGAGCTTTTCCTGTTCTTGGCAGGCTCACAAACTTGATCCTGAACAAAAGAAAACAGCAGTGGTAGAAATTTCAAACAGAACAAATTCAAGCTGAATTTTTATCTAAACTGGAAGTTGGAAAGGTTTAATAGAATAGAATCATAGAAGCACTGTATGGCTTGTGTTGGAAGGGATCTCAAAGATCATCTCATTACACTCTTCCTGCTGTGGGCAATTTCATGAATATTGATTTAGGAATGGACAATCTAAATGCACCAGGGAACCAGTCCACCTTTGCAGAAAGACCTCACAGTGAACAGAAATACTGGTAGGTGATGATTTATATTCATACAGTATTATTACATATTATTTCAACTCACTGACTAGTGTCAGCCATAGACAGTATCCTACTAAGAAAATAAGAGTGGTTTTAATTCAAAAGCACTGTTATGTATTGTGATGTCTTCTCTTTGAAATTTACACTTGATTTTCAGCTTCGGGCACTGCTGGACCTCCCTATACTCACAGAAATAAGGACAGCAAGAACATTGTAAAAATCTCTGTCATGTCCAAGAAAAATTAGGTGGGATGTATATTTTAGATAGGTAAAATTATTTAGAAAGAATAATGTTTGCCTATTATTAAATGCCTTCAGCAAGCCAACACCAGAATGAATTGGAAACCTGCAGTGCCTGTGATTGTATTGTACTTCTGTACCTGAATACGGAGTACAGAAGTGTTTCTGGTGTTGGGACCGGGAAGGCTTTCTGCTGCCATGTGGAGACAGTACTTGGAACAGTAGCTAAGGCTCATGTTATGGCTGGTGGTGAGCATGGGGATAAGCCAGTGTCATTTGGGTAGGGACCCCCTTGCCATCACAGCAGCAGGCTCACTACATTTATGCTGCTCTTCTCTCATTGTTTTTAGAGGTACTGAGAATGCACCCAGATGGCCTGGTTGAGTATGCACCCAGATGACCAAAAGAACTTCCCAGCCCGTGCTCTTAGCTAGAGAAGTGAGAAAGTCAAGTGACAGCTCACACAATGAATTACCATTGAAAGCAAGCGGTGCTGCCAGTTTCATCAGTGCTATATCATTTCCCATGGTCTTGGGTTTATAATTTCGATGGTATATAATCTTTTCCACTGAATATGTGTGAACCTGGGTATCCTGCTGAGTCACAAAGCCAACTTGCACACTCCATGAGCTTGGTAAGTACAAGCTGAAATGAAGAGGTAGGGGAGAGTGAGAAACCTTTAAGAAAACACTTAGGTTGTCATTTGTCTCCCAAGCTTACAAACTGATTGATCCTATTAAATTGAAAAGGGTCTTGTCATTTACCTGGGAGCTTCTGAGTACTTTAGTACTCAGCAGCCAAGTAAAAAATTCCTCCTGAGCCATTAAATCACATGCAACGTAGAGAAATCAGTTATCTGAATTCTAAATAAATGATTTAACATTTATCAGTTGTTTAAGTTGATTTCCCAGGCAGCTGAGAGTTTCCAGAATTTCTGAAAATTGGGCTGTGTGATTTGAACACTTTTGTGGAAGATCCTTTTTCATAAGGATTTGCACTGTACAGAAAGAAGGAGAGATGGTTTAAATGCTATGGATAAAGTCTGAAATCAGGAAAAGCCAATCTCTTCTGCAAGTTTTTCAAAGACAGAGCACAATGCTTGAGCCTTCTTCTGCAGTGTCCCCCAAGATGTGCTGCAAGTAGAGTCAGTGGGACACCTGAGTAAGACAAGTTAGGGACTTACTCGTAGACACAGTGTGCAGCTGTGATGATCCAGCGTGGGGTGATGACAGACCCTCCGCAGAGGTGGTGCCCATGGAACTGCAGGCTGACCTGCCAAGGCCACTGCTGGGGCAAGGATGCATTGCCTCCCACAATCCGCGGCCTGTAGCTGGCCCGCATCCCACATGCTGTCAGAAAGCAAAGGTTACAGTCCATGGGGGAAACACGGGAACGGCTTCTGTCACCTTAAGAACTTCTACTCCTAATCCTGCCAAGGCCAGGTGGTCTCTGCAGCAGGACCATCTGCAAGCCCATCTCCAGTGCCCACTGACTTTTCATGTCCCAGTTGGAATACAAGCTGGCATAGAGAGGTATGCATTGAAGTTCAGGAATTAAGACAGAATTTCCCTTTCATGCCAAGGTGGCAAAGAGTTTGAGTTGTAGCATCAGATCATTGATCCAATGCACAATCCTTACATGTCTACTTCCTACTATGATTTTCACTGAATCATTCATGCTATGTGATACTCCAGATCTGCCCTCCAAGTCTACTCTGGACTCCTGAAGTTCTCTGAAATTTTATATAAGTACAATTTTTCATTGCGTGTGAAAAACTGACAGTATTCCCCCAAGTATCCAATTCCTTCCCACTCTTGCTCTGAAGTGGGTGAAGAAGGATGGGTTTTCATCTTATTCTCACTTTTGCTGATGCTTACCCAAACACTTTAAGATGATTACATTGCCAGAAGTGCATTCTTCCCTAAAATGAAGAGACAGTAAAGTATTAGATACAATTTAGCAATACTATTTTTTCCCTAGTATGTATGTTTACATAAATATCTAGAATTCATATATTAAGAGAGACAAGAAGTGAAGCACTCATCCAATCTACTTAAGGCATTTAACTGAAGTATGTAAGGTAGGAGCTTAGACATCATCAGGAGTCTGCAGACCACTTGCTGTCCTGCTGAAGAGCTGTTCACTCTTCTGTGAGGTTACTTTTAGCACATGATCTGTAGTCTCCTTGGATCCATAGCTTGCTTCTCAGTGAAAAGCAACTAAGAAAAGCAAGCTGTTTGTTTGAGGGGTTTATATGCCCACTGGGAAACAGCTAGGGGTCTGTAAACTCAAAGGAACTTCTTTATGTTAGAGAAAGATAAGTGCCTGGTGTCTATCCATTTGCTGTAAAGGGACTGTGGGACAGACAGCTTTGTCAAATAGCTCATAAAATTCTCTCTTTCTGTCAATATGAACAACCTGGTTTTCTGCCATTCAACCAACAAGTCAAAGCGTACCTCAAGTTTGTTGCGTTGTGCAGGGATGTCACTTGATCCATGGGTAACCAATGGCTGAGTGATACAAAATGTCTTTGAAACTGTTTTTCAACAGCAGCCACAGGCAGGTAACCTGAACTCACATAACTGCAAATAAAGCATAAACACAGTTTTGTCAGACAGACTTCCTGTAATCCGCCTGAATAATTTAGTGCCTCTATCAGTGGAAACCGGTGCAGCAGCCACAGTGATCAGATTATGGCACTTGGTAAACTCATCCCACTCCCTCCAAGAAGTGCTTCTTATAACGCATGCATACTTCTTCCAGTACCATGTCAGAAGTCACACATATTTAACTGGCAGAGAAAGTCAATTTTAATTCTAGTGTATTGCTAGAACTTCATTGTGACTGGATGGCAAGTATCTTCAGCGAGTGTCAATGGATGTTAGTGGGTGCCACGTTTTCCACATGGAGGAATTCAATGACGCACCTTGGCTTCATACACACTTCCATGCCAGACACTATTTTGTCACACTGCCCCTCTTCTGCCATCTGTCACATGGCAACAACATGAAATGGGATATTGGTGGGAAGGTTCAACCTCTACCGCCATACCACCAACATCCGTCTCTGATGCTGTGGGCCAGCATCATAAAATAGGAGAGGCATTACTTTCTGAGCAGACCTCATGTATAATTTTTCTGCTGATGAAGAAAATAAATGGAAAATACTCATATGTTGCACAGTGCTTCTCAAACAGGTTGCAGTTACTAGGGAGACAGGTAGGATTCAGATACCTGCAACCTATAGGGAAGACTTAACCAAACCATTGCTGTTAGCCATCATCCAGGATTTACAGGAGCAATAGCTGGCATTTTCAGTGTGAAAATATTCATGACAATTTCCCACATTATCCTCAATTATATTATTCAGAAGTAAGGATTAAGTCCTTTTTTATTTTAAAGCACAGCCTCATGCAGGGTTTCATTAAGAAAATTGCAAGTGTCAGAATTTGTTAAGAATGTCAAATAAATTTCTTCTGTTTTACATTCATACCTTGAGAAACCCAGGTGTTTACAGGTAGTATTACCATACTCTGCCTTCCAGTCGTCAGAACAGACTGTTCGCCACGATCCAGAGGTGAACACCTGCAGCACAGCTCTCTTGCCACTCAGCCTGACTTTGAGATTCAGAGGAAGAAAAGTCTGAGTGAGATGCAAAGAACCACTGGGACAACAACATGTGCACAGCTGTGCAATGCATCGCTGTGGCATCCACATTTCCTGGCTCTTGAAGTTTTTACTACTTGTCTTTTTGATCACTTGGATCCTTTGGCGGAACTTTTCTGTGCATTTTTGTTTCTTAACTTTAAAGAGGGAATTGGTAGAGTTGTTTTTCCTTATGAGCGTCCCTCTTTGTAATGTATTGAGGCACACTTACAATAGCACAGTCAGGACAAAAAAGTCTGTGCTAATCACAGAATCATAAAATATCCCAAGTTGGAAAGGAATCACAAGGATCACTGAGTCCAGCTCTGGGCTGCACACAGGACCACCCACAAATGAGACTGTATGTCTGAGAGCACTGTCCAGACGCTCCTTGAACTCCAGCACTGGGGACTGTGCCGACAGCCCTGGGCAGCCCATTTCACGTCCACCGCCCTGTGGTGCAGACCCTTTCCCTGACCCTCAGCTGCCTCTCCCCTGACACAGCTCCATGCCGTTCCCTCGGGCCCTGTTGCTGTCACACAGAGCAGAGCTCAGTCACTACATTCCTCTGTCTCACTGAAATTCTTTACAACACATCT
>JAOWBP010051126.1:0-16544 GCA_028571105.1 Tragopan temminckii | reverse complement strand
GGAAGGGAAGGGAAGGGAAGGGAAGGGAAGGGAAGGGAAGGGAAGGGAAGGGAAGGGAAGGGAAGGGAAGAAAAAAGTTTGGTTTTTTTTCATCCTGCAACAGTGTGGAATTTAACAGTTAAATTCCATGCTACAGGCAGGATCTTGACCAGTTTATATTCCTGGCAATGTTAATAACTATCAACATGTTCATAGTATGCTGGGAGTAATTGGAGGTAGGTGCAGAAAAGGACCGTCATTTCTTTGCTGTTAGACCCTTTTGCCTTTAGGTTACACAGCAGTGTTTTTAATATTAAAAAATCCTATTAAAATAAGTAATGCCTGTGCCTTCAGAAGTCTGGATATAAATCTTCAGTTTTCCTGCAGTAATCCCGAACAGTTGTACCAAATAAAGCAATTTGCAAAGTATGAAAACAGCCACAAGCACTTGAGCTGTGGTTCTAGTGTGAGTTAAACATTTTCTCATGCTCATTATGCCCATCAGGCTTGGAGGAAAAAGCCACGGGGAAAAATAAGCTGATGCTGTTGTTTCTATGAACTAAGAACATGAAGAACAAAACCTGAAGTGAAGTGAGCTGGGGAATCAGTTTGAAAACATTTTTGCATGCTGTAACAGGCAGGTTAGTGGATATGAGTGATGCCCCAAAGGCTGATGCTGTGGTGATAGCTTTCAGGGGGGCTTGGCCCACTTCTAAAGCACAGTGTTTTGTGCATTCCCATGGTTGCCTTGGGGAAAATCTCATCGCTCCAGCCCAGCTGTGTGGTTGTGACCAAGATGTGACCTCCCCATCTGCCTTCATGTGTGCCTTTCCCTGAGGATATATTCAGATCATCACCTACATGCAATGCCCATAGGGTGCTGCAGAGGGAACGGTGGTGGTGGGAGAGGGTTGTGGCCATTGCAGGCTCTTAGTTTGGGGGGTTAAAGGTTAGGAAATATCAGTGGGATGAGGAGGACAGAGGCACTGTAGCAGTTGGTGCTGGGAGTGCTGCCTGGGTAGGAGCTGACTGCCCAACATAGCGAAGGAAGAATCTTGCCTCCGAAATGCCAGTGCTTGCATCCAAGGTGGTTCAGTGCTTTCACTGAAGTAGCACATTGTAGATTTGGAGAAAGGATCAGCAAGTGGCATTTTGGATTAAAATGACAAAACTATTTTGCAAAAGACTTTTTGTAAAGATTAAGTGCAGCCAGTGGTCTCAGTGGGAGCTGGGAAATATTGACAGGCATAGTTCCAAAAATCAGTATGAAAAGACATAAACAGCAAAACTTTCCCTGGTAAAGCTCTTCTATCCTGTTTTGTTCTTTAGCAACAATCAGGCTCACCTGATCCACAGTCTGGCTTTAAACGCTGTGATGGCTTAGTGGCTATATGAATTTCTTTACTGCTGGTGGTGGCTATCACAGGAGATGCTGGTGTGGCACTGTTCATCAGTCCATGGAATGACAGGTGCTGTGACACTGCATCTCATTTACTGAATTTGAGCATGGTAGCACCTATGAGCTCCGGGGAGACTTAAAGAGATCCTGTGGGTGCTTTTCCTCCATTTTCTCAGCGTCCAGAATATCCATCTCATTGTTCATCAGTCGAACAAGTTTGTGCTGCTGCTGAGATAGGGAAGGGCTTTGGGGTGAAATTGCAGGATGCTGTGGGTGCACGAGTCTTTTTTTCCATCACCCAGGCTCTTCAGCTTCCCTGTTCTCATGCTTCCCTCTGGACAAGGTGGCAAAGACAGTGGTAAGAGGTACGGTAATAGAAAGAGCTGGTGGTTGAAGCAATGGGGAAGACAAAAGCACCTGCTTTCATCTTACCTAGCAGTCTTAAACACTGCCACAGTTCAGTTTTGGGATTTAACAGCATTTAGTCTGTTTTAGTTGGATAAATATAGATGACGTGTGTCTAGTATTAAGAAACAATAGAGGAATGGAAGACTGGAGTGTGTGCACAAGGAATATCCAGTGTAACAAGACTAGATGCTTTAAACAAAATTTAGAAGTCCAGCCTACCCTACCTATTATTTCCCCAGATAAACATTACGCAGCACAGATGAGTTTTCACTGGAATTCCATTTTTAATTATCATTGACAAGATAATAGTTTCCTCAATTTTGAGATCATGCACCACGTGTCTCCCATTCGTGACCATCTCAGCAGCCATCCTGCTGAGCCTCACCTGCAGGGAGGCAGTTGCGTGGGCAGTTGCATGGCAATGTTCTGCAATGCTTGTTAATGATGAATATCTGTTCCCCTCTTGTTTTTCATGATCATACTGAAGCAAAGCTTCTCCAGTGACAGACAGAAATGTGACATTTTCTTGTTCCAATGAAAAACACTCAGCACTCAGGTTCCTGGTGCACGAGACAGGATGTGTAGCCACGCAGGCATTCCAAAGACCATCTTCCATCCTCCGATTTTCAAATAGTATTTTTTTCCCCATCTCTCTCCTCCTAGCTAGGATGTGAACCCAAGAGAAGAGAAGCTCTTCCATTAATGCAGCTGGAGCTGGAGGAGCTGGGCTCTGACCTGTGATGCTACCATGGCATGGTGAGGGGACAGATGGATGGGGACATGGGCACCTGGCCCACCCATGGCACATCCATTCTCTTAGCCCACACCATGCCATCACTCTTGTCCTAGCCTTCCAGAGGAGGAATTTCTGAGTGTAGTGCACAAATACAACTGAAGTCCAAGAAGCCCCAGCAGATGTCTTTCAAGCCAACATGAAGTTTAGGAAGATAAGACTTTTGTTGCCTACCTTGGAACAGTAAATGGTGGAAAAGATTCCTTAGGAATCTAAAAGTTTCCGGGAATCAAGGAGTTTCCCTAGAATTTTCAGGAACAAGACTGTCTACAATATAAGGCAACCTCCTGGATGTCCAGAGCAAGCATTGCTCAGAGGAAGTAGGTAAGAGCATAACTCAGAAGAGGTTGCAAGTGTATGTTTAAGGTGCTCAGCAGTGAGTTCAACTCAGTTTCCTTTCCAGCTGAGTATGCAGGAAACGTTGAAGAAGGAAAGTTACAGAGAGAACTGTCTCCACAGAGTTCTGCAGCTCTTTCATTTAAGGTAAAACAAACAAACAAACAAACAAAAAAAAACCCAGGAAATTAACACTGTCTCTTAAATCTTTAAGATGTCAGTAAATAAATGATGTGGTTTTCAGAACTGTAAAGCATCTCACATCTTCTGCTGACTTCAGCTGGAGTATTGGGTGCTCAGCACTTCTGGAAATAAAACCATTTGTTTGCCCAGGCTTGGAAGGAAAAGCTGACTTGAAGTTCTTGTTCTTGCAAATATGAATATGAAGCAGGATATAAAAATATGAACTGAATATGAATTGAAGCAGAATATGAAACTTAAATCAGTAGTGCTCCCTTGGGAGGATCGTTATGTGGAGAAAAGGAAAAAGTGCACAAAAAACAAGAAATATGTCAACACTATTGGAAAGGAGGAAGGATGCAAATTGCTTCAGGAATTTTTGAACGTTGATTCTTCACTTTTAAGTTGGAAGGAAAGCAGTAAAAAGTTACAGGATTTATTATTACAGAGAAATATTGTGATTTTTTTGTTATTTCTTCAAAAGATTAATGTTTACTTTTAAGGAGCAGTAATTCACAAATCTTACTTCATTAATTTGATAGAAAAAATGTTCATTTAGATACTAATTTTAATAAGAGATTTCATAGTACCCATCTGCTGCTACAGAGTACCATTTAGAATCACTCCATTATCTAGTGTGCCCAGCAAAACATTTCATCCCGTGGAAGTGAGAAAAGCCAAAGTGCGTAATTTGGCTGAAAAGAGAGAAAAAACAAGATGAACAAGGTTGTGAAAGTATGGTTTTCTCTTTGCACTCCATCACAAGACATGACTCAGAATGACAAGAAGTGGTGACTCATTGCATGGACTTTCTCCTTAAAGCGAGCTAGGAACTGCGTTAATTTTGCTGCAAGCATGTTTGGCACTGTGATGTGAAGCCTTGTTGTGGATCTAACAGATAAGCCACCCTCAAGCCTTGGGCTTGGTGTTTCTTGTCCAATGGGCAGTGGGTTGTGTGCGGTGCAGTTACCTGTATTATCTCTGACCTTTACAAGTCGTAACACCAGCGCATCCCACTGGTTATAGCCACGGCCAAGGGAAAAGCTGATGGATGTCTGAATGGGATGCAATAATAATGTAAGCCTGGGGACAGGAGGGATAGCTATGAAGTCAGTTGACCTGATGGCTACTTGTTACAGAACTGTTCTTCTTACCCTTCTTCTTGCCCATTTGGTTGTGGATGCCTCATTCCTGAAGCTGTTCAAAGCCAAGATGCATGGGGCCCTGGGCTGACCTGACGCTTGATCTAGTGGTTAGCAACCCTGCTCATGGCAGGGGGGTTGGAACTAGATGATCTTTGAGGTCCCTGCCAGTCCAAGCCATTCTATGATTCTTTAGCTGATCTCCACCTAGCCTCCTACCCGCAGCTGAAGCCAGGAGCATCAGTTTGATGCTGTGCTCCAGGGCACCATGATGTTCTGCTTCCAGCACGCCATGAGGGTTTGGCGTTTGTAACCTTAATCCTCAGTCATACATAGATCTGTGACTTCTTACAAACCTCCAGACCTGTGCAGCACTTCTCCACTTCTATGTTCTGTAATATGGCAGAAGGGTGCCTAGAATTACAACATACGAAATACGGTTATTTCTAAAATATTATATTTATGTGTCTGCTTTATGTCTACTTCTTTTTGTTTCTGACCATCTATTGTTATTAGATAAATTATTCTTTCAGACTGAAAATGTTTCCCTGAAAGAAGCCAATGTTTGTTACAGGGCTTGAGCCACCAGATCACCTCCCACCTCCTCCTTCCCCTCTGGGACCTTGCAGCCAGGGCTGTGACAGCTGTGCCAGATGCCAGGGCAATCCCAGACTTCTGCCTTCTGGACAGGGAGTTGGAGATGCTCTACTTTGTATAACCTTTGCCTTAAGTTCAGAGTGACTGCTTTTGGAAGCCAAGCATGGCTGTCCTTCTGGGGCACTGCTCACATTTCAACCTCTCACTTCAGAATACATTTGGTTTTATTTCAGTGAACATATTGTTTAGCAAAATTGGCTCAGTAGCAACTAAGTTTACCATCCAGCTATGCTTTTTATTGTATCTCTCAATGCTGTGGGATTTCACATTATGTGTATTTTCATGGGATTAATATCAATGTGATGTTCTATATCCCTAATGTATCTCAGCTCATTAGGTACCTTAATTCATTTTGTAAGAACGCCTTTTGCCTTCCACTCAGATGTACCCATTTGTGTGTCATCATTTGTGGGCTATTCTGGACCCCAGAGCACAGAAAAAGTCTCCTGCTATTTGAAATCCCACTCAAAGTAATGATTTTTATACCTACATGCTAATATCACTCTCGTAGATCAGCTTCTGATGTGCCCGCTGTATTAAGCAAGTTGAATTTTCTGCCTTAATACCACTCTGTCACTAATTGCTTTTATATGTGCTTGCTATGATTACCTTGTCCTCATTTCCAGTATCTGTTTTGAATCACAATATTAGTACATTTATTTCCTGTGTCACAAAACAATCTCTTGCTGAACATCACTTTGCAACTTTATGGAGATAATGCTTCTCATGAGAGCATTGTCCTGCTGTTTCCTTCGTGCTTCTTTTTAATGGTAGGAGTGTCACCCTTCGGTAAAGTGAGTTGCTTTGGCTGCGAAGAGAATTCATCCTTTATGCAGAAGATCTCTGGATCTTATCATGGCTTTCCACTGAAGGCTGACCCGGCTCTGGAGCAGCACAGAAGTGACACACAATGAGCTTGTCGGAAACATGGCTCAACTCTTTCCCACCACCACTATTCATCTTTCTTATTTTTCAGTATTTGGTTCACAGAAATCACATCCTTCAGGGCCTCGGAGGACCATCATTACCTCATGCAACTCTCTTCACGCACCACCATGGGATTCCACCAAATAATTTCTGCACCTGCTCTGTGTCCCTCATTGCACTAGAGAACATCTTCTAGACAGGTTCTTTTGATTTAAAGATCTCTGTTGACAGGGAAGTTGTTGTATTCCTACCTGTGTGTTTCCAGAGGCTAATTATTTTCACCTGAAGATTTACCCATAGTGTTTTGCCTGGGGTCATTTCAATGTTTTCTAAGGAAATTTCTGATACTGATGCCAGAAACAAGGCACTGATAGACAGGTGGCTGATCAGTGTGCTCCAGGGATGTTAGGCTGTTGGCCCTTCCATTCCTCTTGCTGATTCTACTGAGCTAGGGGAAATTTCTCCTGTGTCCCAACATCCACTGCTTGAAGGCTTTTTAGGACCAGGAACCAGTGCTGTCCCCTCACAGGACTTCCTTGCCTTCACAAGGGATTTGGCCAAAGCGTTGTCCTTTTGCCACCCTTTGCTAGTCAGTGAAGTGAAATCTTCACATCAGACTACAAAGAACATGTTCTTCCTTGGCTTTACATCAGATGATTTTTTAAAATCGAGCTTCTTCAGGCTTTGATTAGCACACCAGTTGTATGGCTACTCTTGGAAGCATGTTTGTAAATTTCCAGCAGCCTTCTAAAAGTGCTGAACCTGGGATTCAGGTATCAGTGCCATGTGGTGTTTTCCATTGGATGGACCATGCCCAGTTGCTTTGAGAATTACGTGTGCTCCCCATCTCTTGATTAGAGCAGGCACACACACACACCTGCTGCCTATGAGCAATCCTACCTGCTTCCCAAAGGGCTTTCCTCCCTGCAAAAGTGACTCATATTAGCCAGGGCTAAATATATTTTTATCTATATTAAGGTGCTACAAGTCTACCATATAAATTTGCATGGTCAAAAGTTCTAGAAAACTCTATGGCTCACTTCTGTTCACCAGATTAGGGCTAACTACCAACTTTCCCAAGAACATTTCTCACGTTTCAGTTATTTTTCTCCTTTTTGCAGTTATTGGTAAAGTTATTGAGCAGCACTAATCTAGGCAGGTGATCCTGTGGGAGTCCACCAGAAGTGTGAGGCTGACTCTGCTGGGAGTACACAGCTCCCAAACTGCAGGGTCAGCATATTTATAAGCAATTTAGGAAGTAAGAATTAGTGGCGGGTCAGGATTGCCTCAGCCCTGAATGTGTTCAAGTCCAGATTGGATGGGGTTTTGAGCAACCTGAGTGGAATGTGTCCCCATCCATGGCAGGGTGGTTGGTTATGTTATTGGTTATGTGATCTTTAGAGGTCCCTTCCAATCTGCTTCTGCCTGGGGCTCCCCGATCCCAGGGGTCACTGCGCCCATCCCTCCAGACCTCAGTGAGAGATGAGAAATCACTGCTTGATGCTCATCACTGAAGGACATAGCTGGGGATCCGGGCCGAAGGCTGTTTCTTTGTCACACAAGTGAGTCAGCCTCCTGTGTCAGAGCGTGTTTCTTAATTTAGATGTACCCTTTTACGTTTCCTCTAAATGTTCATCCCTCTGCCAACCCTCTCCCCATCCCCACTATTGAGGCATTTGGTTTATTGCTGGTTCTCTGATGCCCTCCTGTGACTTGCTGAAGGTGGCTGACAGCGCTGGTGTGTCACTGGCAGGTAAGGAGGAGCTGTGTCTCGATGGGAAACATTTCCACAGTGTGGGCAGGCAAGTAATAGAAATTGCTTTAGAAACATCACTGTTGGTGCTGATCCCCAGAGCTTGGCTCACAAGTGGTCCTTGTATCACAGAGGGGTTGCCTGAACGATTTCGGAATCAAGGTCTCCGAACATGTCATGGCTTAATTAATGTGCATACAGTACAATTAATACATGACAACTGTGCACACTTCATTAGTAAATTCGATGCTTTCAAGCATTTAGTTTTTGCGCTGAAGGCCCCTCCTGCTAATCACGGAGTCAGTAGGTGATGACTTTATTTTCAAATGGAAATTGTAATAAATTTCCACAAAGGAAATAATGGGGCTCCTGATGTATAACTCCTTCAATCACCGCCTGCAGCAGGAGCACAGGAGCAGTGATGTGCCCATCTTGCTTGGCTCATCGTGTCTCTGCTGCTGTTTCCTTGCTGTGCTTTCAGGAAGGTTAATAGTCAGCTACAGAGCAAGCCATGGAGAGAAAGATGTGATATTTTATTATTATTATTAATTATTTTCATTATCGTAGCTCCTAGTTGTGGAGACCCAGAACGGGTCCTGCTGGGGAAGGCAGCAAACCCTTCCCTGAGCAAATTAAGTGTGCAGCAAAAAGCTTAGGAGAGCAAAGAGTGGGTCTCTGTGTCACAAAGATCTACCTTCCTCCTGCAGCACTGAAAACATGAGCAGCAAGGATCATTGCCTGACAGATGTTTTCACAAAGCAATAAAATGAGCAAGGATACAAGCAGTGTTGCATAAAGACAATAATTTCCCTTAGGAAACCACAGCTTCTTTGGGAAGTTTTCCACATCCCTCTCTGTCCCAAGGTTATCATAGGTCACAGAATGTCCTGAGCTGGAAGGGATCCCTAAGGATCATTGTGTCCTGCTCCTGGGTCCGCACACCACCACCCAAAATTCAAACCATATCTCTGATTGGTTGGTAGTTTTTTCTCTCAATAAGCAATTTCTTGAAGCCAACAAGGGAGCAGGAAGAAGGACATGAAGTCATTCCTTGTGCCAGGGTGATTCCTGCACTGAGGTCCAGGATTCCTGCTTGTAGCACCTGGGATGGAAGCCCAGCCCTAGCCCTGATTTCTGAATGGGAAATCTGCACCCCTGAGCATCCTCTACGCTCCCAGACATCTCCCACCAGGAAGCTGCTCTCAAAGAACTGTTTCAACAGCCAACAGAATTAATATTCCTGTGGCTTCTGGAGCACCATGTGCCAGAATTGCTTCCAATATTTTATTAATGCATCAGTGTCCACCCTTGGTGTGATACTCAGGTCCAAATTCAGCTCCTCATCTCTCCATACCAGTGAAGATGCTTATGTAAGGGTGATTTATGCTGTGAGCAGCCACAGCTCTCAGATGCTATTTTCTTCTCAACAATAGCGCATGAAAACTATGATCTGAGAGGGCTTATTTCATCCCCCAACATTTCTGTGGCCAGTAGGGAAAAGGCAGCAATGTAAATTTCTGTTTTGAGGTAAAAAATAAGAAAGCTGCATTTAGTAATGTCCATGTATTGTTTAAACATTTATCACTTGGCTCTTTCTCAAAACTGGTTCTCATCAATTTATCATGTGCTTACATTTGGCTACCTACTTCTTCTTGCTTTTGGTAAATCTTTTAAAGGTGATCTGAAAAGATGAGAGACCAACCCTGAGCTGCTGTACAAGGTGGTATCTGAGTGTCTGAATGCCTTTACTGTTCAGTACTGGGGAAAAGTGCCTGAAAATGCCAATTCCTACTGATGGCAGCCTCCCCGTCCTCACCCTCTGCCAGCACCCATTCTCTCCATCAGGACAGACAGCCACAGGAAATAGGACCTGGATAACACTGAGGAGGTAAAGAAAAGCAGCTTTGGGTGTCACCCTTCATCTCATATTGCCCACCTTGGCCACAATGCCCACCTGGACAAGGATTCAGGCTGTAAATACTGTGAGCTCCTCCTCTTGTTCTGGACTTGGAGCTGGGGATGGTCTACAAAGCCTGGCTGATCCCTGGCCAGAAGAACCCCTCTGTCCTGGCCAATCCCACCAACCCTGACATAAACTCTTCTCCTGGGTCCGTGCAGTCCTGGGGGCTGTGCTTAGAGGGACCGTGGGTGGTGGAGCCAATAGAACCTGTGAGGAAGGCTGTTGGCTCTCCCTTCCTCCTGGAAGCGCATGGAGCCACTGGTAGCTGACAATGCGGCTGGGTCGTGGCTCACTTGCTGTGCCAATCACCCCCAGAGGGTTTCATGCTGCACAAAATTCTAGCTTTGAAGATTTAAGAGCAGGCTGGCTGCTACCCCCTGCCAAGCAGGAGTTGTTGCTTTACAATGTATGTTTTATTTATAGATTAACATTAGCATTTGCGAGAAGAATGGCTTGGGCTCTGAGTTATTGCTTCCTATTAACCTGAAATTATTGAGTGTCTGAAATTCGTGAGGAAACCCAGTGAGCAGAAAATATCTGAAAAATGTTCCTTGCCTTTCCTTGAAGCACAAAGAATAAACAGCCTCCTCCCTTTGGAGGACTCTGCAAAAACACTGAAATGTCAAACGAGAGAGCCAGGCAATCATCTTTATAAAGAATCACAAACATTAACCATTTTCCATCTTGTGTGTGTACAGTTCTTCATACGTTGCTATACATACACTATTTGATTCCTGTTTGTCATCAATAACAGGCTTCAGGCTGCATGGAGGAGCAGATCTTGCAGTTCTGTTATACGCTGCTTCCTTCACTCCTATGGAAACGTTCCTCTCCAGCAGCAGATTTGGGTTTTTCTTCAAATAGGCTATGAGGGGGCTGGGGAAGGAAAGTTCCCACCCAGATGTGGGGCTGGGCATGGGGATGGCAATGGGGATGGGACAAGGCTCCCTTGCCCCAGTGCCGTGGGGCCAGCCCCAGTCTCATTCCCAGCAGGGTATTTCTGGCCTTTTGGTGGAGAGTCTGGGACATGGGCAGAGCTCATCTTTATGTGTTTAGACAACTACACTTCGGGTGTCTTCTTCATCTTATTGCCCAGGCAACTTCCTTCATCCAACATGAGCACCTGCTACTTCATCCAGAGGCAGCAGTTAGCAGATAGAGTGACTGAATTCTTCCATCTTCCTCACTGATAGCCAGGAGAACTGAAGTGAACAGCTCCTAAGGGATGCCCGACCTCTTTGGCGTCGAAGTTACCATGGCTGTGAGGTTGGCAGCCCATGTCCCTCCAGGGTAGCCCTGCCATTACACAGCACTGCTGGCTCTGAGCCCGGAGATGGGGACAGCACGATGAAGGAAAGCTTCCTCTTGCTGTTTAACCTCCCCATCTGAAACGCAGTATTTTTAGTGCTTCATTTCCAAGCATTCTTCCTCCTCATTTAGTCAAATCAGTAATAATCACTTGCATTTATGTAGCAACTTTCAGCCAGAAGAAGTCTAAAATGCTTTCCCGATCCAAGATGGCTATTTACACAGCTTTTATTTAATCCTCCTTGTGCTATGCTTGGGGACAAACCAGTAACAGCCCATTTCTTTCTGCGCTCCTGAACTTTCATGATCTGTGACTGACAACTTTAATAATCTTCTTTATAAAGCCCAGGCAGCATCCAGAGGAGTACCTAAACGGTCCCCAGGAGCTGTAATTAAAATTAAGCTGCCCATGAGTTGCTTTGATTACAATGGGGCCGGCCAGCTTAACCTTCAATTTATGCTGACTTGAAAGATGGCTCATACAGAGAACCTGTGTGCCAGGCATGGATTTGAATTAATTATGCTGATTCTCTGGTTGTATTTTGCTGTCTGATTAGGCTTACAAATGAAATCACAGCCCCGTCCTTTGTGGCATCTCTGCTGCAAACACCACGTCCCAGCATCCTGCTGTGGGATGCCCACCTGCTTCCTACCCCTCCCCACATGGGAGGGCCAATTTTGGGTGGAGATGGGGACTTTTGGGCACCCGCTGCTGAGTTGTTGGCTGCAGACACAGAGCCCCTAATTTGATCCCATAACTGATGGGCGGTGAATAGGTACTAAGCATCCTTGGCACACCCCTGCTAAGACTGATCCACAGAAAAATCCTGATTCCCAAGAGCAGATCTTCTTGCTGGTGTTGCCCGTCCTCCAGCTGCATGGAACAGGCTCTTAATTAGCACCAACATTATCTGAGAAAATAATGAGAAAATACGGTTTTCTATGTGAGGATTTTTTCTCGTGTCTGTGTATCAAAATACACCTTCACACCAGGCGTTCTGTCTCTTGTGTCATGTGGTTTGAAAAGCCACAGCTGAAGGGTGGTGGATGCACTTGAGCAAGACTGTAATTTTGCTGCAGTCACTTTTAGAAAATGTCAAAACAGAGACATGAAACTTTCTCCCTCCCAACAAATTTTCCAAACCCACAGACACTAGATGAGCTACACGGAGTGTATCTTCCTATCAGACTTCTTGCTTCCTCACAGTTACATTTTTAGAGGTTTCTGTCCTTTTCTTTCCTAAAAGCTCATATCACACCTGAACCGTGCTCCTCCTCAGACAGTGCTGTCTTCCCTTTGACTGGCAAAGTACATCAACGTACGTCACAAGAGCGGGGGAATTTATTCAAATGCCTGCTTCTCCTCTGACAAAATAACACCCTTGATAGCAGCAGAGACGTGGCATGCACCCCTGCTGTACTGTGACAGATCCAACCCGCCCCTTTCATCCATGCCTTTTGACACCAAACAGACAAAAAGCTGCTATGACCCTCTAATGGTAGGTTGGATTTAGGAACAATTTCTTTCAGGAAGAGTGGTGAGGCAGCGGCACAGGCTGCCCATGGAGGTGGTGCAGACACCGTCCATGCAGGTGTTCAAGAACCGTGGAGATGTGGCACTGAGGGATTGTGGTCAGCAGGCAGTATTGGTGGGGGTGAGCTGACAGTTGGACTAGATGATCTCAGAGGTCTTTTCCAACCTTAACGATTCTGTGATTCCATGGCAGAGCACCAAAGGTTTTGGTAGGCAGGTCTTGCAGAGTTCTAAAATTCCTTTACTTTGTTGGCTCCAGGCACTGAGCTCTTGCGGTGCTGGTGTGGGAGAAAGTGTCACTTCAGAAAGGAAGCTCAGGAATTCACAAGATATTTGGCTTATTCTACACTGGAATCTCTAGAGTTTTTCTGCTGTTCTTCTGGGTGTTTCAGGAAGGCCCTGTATGCGTTGTCGGAGCTTTATTTCCTCATTTCCACAAATCATTACACTGCCAATCTTCATATTGCTGGTAAAATCCTATTAAAATATTTCAAATTACCATTACAAATTGAATCTTCTCTCACATGTACTCATGTACTGTGAATCCTATTTTATTAACACTGCAATATTTCAGGTCTAGAATTAAAGCCAGAAGGGTTGATAGTAATTAGTCCTTGAAATAATTTTATCTACAGAGCTTTGATGCCATTTAATATTCAGTGAGTTAATGACAGAGTTCTTCCAAGAAACAATTCTGTCTGCTGTCTGATATAGAAATTAGTTTAGCTGGCAAAGGACGGGGACAAAATTGCCCCTGGCAGTTGAGGAATGTCTTTGGAGGGTGGTTTTAAAGGTAAGGAAAAGGAGAATGTTTTGTCTTGCTTTTGGAGAGGCTGGGGTAGGCTCCCATCCTCGCTCCTCTTTGAGGACAGAGCTTCTCCATGGAGAAGGGATGATCTAGAGCTACTATTCTGTTTTCTTAATGCTGGTAGATGCTAAAGCTGCAGTTTTTACCATTAATTATGTGAATATATCTCCTGTGCAGGTAGGTTAAGTTTTAATTTAGCTCCTGCTGTGTCAGTGAAATGTCAAGAAGAGAAAGTGCATTCTGAAGCACCACATAGAGCCAAGATAGATGTGGGAGGTCACCTAATGGTTCAGATCCTTATGAAAAAATTTAGCTTTTCTTTTTAGAATTCAAGTTAATACTGTTTCAGGGCTGATTTTAGCTGCTTACTGTGGTTTTGCTTCCTTCCTAGAGCTCTGAAGGCATCCTCAGAGTACCACTGGTAGGCCGATGCTATCTGCTAATCACAGGCTATTAAGTCTCTGTGTTACCCTGTTCTCCCCACATGATGTAAGCCAAACTGCGCAGAGTCCTGCTGCTATGGAGCAATTTGGGCTAGTGATACCTTCTCACATGCACTGTGAAGATGATATCAAATAGTCCTATCACTACAGAGATACTTCTGCAATCAGACTAATTATGTTCAACAGAGTATATCAAACAGAGTATTTCAACCATGCCCTAACTAGTTTTATTTTTGCTTTGCAGTTTGCCTGGCTCTCCAGCCACGCACATACACACACACACACACACATATATATAAAGATATTATATGGCAGATTTCTTCTGGGCATTTTCCAGGATTTTTATATTGAAGTATTATTTGTCACAGTCTTGTGACCTGGAAGCAGACAAAAGTACAGGAGGTCTTGTCATGTTGTTCTTTTGTTAATTCCTATGGAAATTATTTACAACTGATGATGTCAAGAGACTGGATAGGCTGAAACTCAGACCACCAGTGCCCTCAGAGATGCCCCTAGTTTCTTCAGAAGTGAACAGCTCTCAGAACCTTCTGGTCCTGCCCGTCTCTGGGAGCAACACTCCTTGAGTAAGCATCTTCCCTACCACCCTTCCCTTGGGCCATCCCCAGTACGATGCTAGTGGGGTGCTCACATGACTTCTATTGTCCCATCAGTAGACTGGGCTCAAAGCACCACAGCACATATTGGCATGACACACTCTGACTTCACACAAAGATCTGGAAGAACATTTTTGCACATGTATTTGCCTAAATAAATTTTAATCTGAGTGGAAGCAGTCTTCACTGCTGAGTGGAAATTCCACAGGGCCAGGGAACGGTAGGGTTGAAGGTTGCATGTGAGGATTGCAGGAGCAGAAGAGGACAGTGCTTGGGCTGACAAAATACTTCAGAAGTCTAAGTGCCAACTGGGGACAGAGGGAGAATGGAGTCTGAGTAAATGACCAAAGCAGTGGCTTACTGGCATGATTTGTACCAGCTGAAACGCCAAAGTCAAAACTTGTTCAGCAAGAGCAGACAGAGAAAGATAGGGACTGCTCCCATGTATATTGAGGGTATATGCCCTGATTTCCAGAGAGAAAAGAGAGGTATGGTTGAAATCTGGATAGTGATAAAAGGTGAAAAAGAAAATCTGAGATGCAATGAAGCACAAAGATAGTATAATGGGTCAAGTAATTAAAGAGGGTGATCAAAGAATAGCATGAGCAGAAGAAAATGAAATGAGGGTAATGTTTGATGGCAGAGACTGAAAAATTGTAGAGTTAATAGATCTTAGAAAAAAAGTAGGAGAATTAAACAAAACAAAATAAACTCTTCAGAATTAATGGGCTTCAAGAAACAGATTTCAGTAATGAAAGACACATAGCACACAATAGGTTGTTGGAAAATAGTTTAAAAGCTGAAATAGTTCAGAACACTAGTCAGTTCATCATTAAGGATGATGTTTTGGTAGACACTGAATCTACTAGAATGTAGGCAGGCTGGAAATTGCAGCAAGAGATTAGTCAGGATAAATTCCAGGGCTTCAGTGAACTCATACAGAGAGAAGTACAGAGAATATGGTCATGAGGTCAAGGGAGTGAGGATGAATATCAAAGGACAGCATTTGCTGGAGGGGAGAAAATCAAATTCAAGTGGAAAAGAAAAAAAAAGAATAGAAAAAAGAGCACAGGAGGCATTAATGGAAAGAGAAATATCAGAAGACACATTGGTCTTCTACTCAGTGCAGAAGAAAAGATAAAGGCAAATGATACTGAGGAGGCTGAACTGCAGAATGCCTTTTTTTGGCTCACTTTTCACCATGACATCTGTAGAGATCAAGCAAAGGGAAATGGTACAAACTCAGGCTTAAAGGAAAGTACAGGAAATTGAAATATGTTAGAAAGTACAGAGATACTTAAAATGTTTTGAAATTGTTGGAGCCTGATAAAATTTGAAAAATTGATGATGTCCAAGGGCACAATGAGAACTGGCTGAGCAGTTTTGGAGTAGGAGAACTGAGGAACTAAGAAACTCCGTAAAAGAAAATTTTATTTCTCTCTACAGAGAGGCAGAAGGGGTTCTGGTAAATGAACATAATTCAGCTTAATTCTGATCCCCAGAAGGAGTACTGTAACAAACAAATTTCCTATTTGCACGCACTTCAAAGATAACAAATATACAAGTAATAGCCTCTATAGATTTGTTATATGCTAACATCAAGGCAGTCTAATCTGTTTCTGTGACGAGTGATTAGCAACATATGACACACAGCTGAATTATAATGAAGTTTTGATGCCATCTCACATGAGATTTTCATTAGTAAGCAAGGTAGATAATTCCTAGGAAAGTGTGAAGGATGATCACAGGTCTGGCGCAGAGACCAGTGGGTGTCACTGGGTCAGCTGTCTTTTTGGGATTGCTCACCAGGACCAGGGACCCATCAGCATTTTCACCCATGACTGGAGTGACTAGAGAGTTTGCACGTTAGATTTTAAAAACTGCACAATGTTGGAGGAGATACGAACACACCAAACAAAGAGAGCAGGACTTGATGTTTTCTGGGCAAATTGTGATAACAACATGAAATTTTGAATTCCGTTTAAAAAAAAAAAAAAAGGAAGTCCTTTGTATGAGAAGATCCAGTCAAATGCAGATGATGGGGAATGCTTCGGGGCATGTGGCAGTCCCACAGAAAAGGCTACAGGGATGAGATGAACCAAGCAGAGGAGGCTTCTGGGGACGTGAGACCACTACTGGGAGAGAAAGGTGATGGCAATGGCTTGCACCAGCATCGTGCCCTGCTGCATGCCCCAGCCAGTCAGCAGCTGGGGGAATGGGCTTGGGCTCCATTGAGATGTCTCCCTTGCCTGCCATAACTCAAATTGAGCCCCAGACACCTCCTGCCCTGCAGAGGTATTCAC
>JAOWBP010051125.1:0-16545 GCA_028571105.1 Tragopan temminckii | reverse complement strand
GTACCTAAAGGGAGCCTACATAGAGGAGGGGAATCAACTCTTTGAAAGGATAGATAACAACAGAACAAGGGGAAATGGTTTCAAGTTGAGGGAGAGAAGATTTAGGCTGAATGTCAGGGGAAAATTCTTTACAGAGAGAGCGGTGAGGTGCTGGAACAGGCTGCCCAGAGAGGTTGTGGATGCCCTGTCCCGGGAGGTGTTCAAGGCCAGGTTGGATGGGGCCCTGGGCAGCCTGGTCTAGTATTAAACAGGGAGGTTGGTGGCCCTGCATGTGGCAGGGGGGTTGGAGATTCATGATCCTTGTGTTCCCTTCCAACCCTGGCCATTCTGTGAATTCTGTGAACAGGAAAGAGAGGAAAGGCTGAGGGAGCACTAAGGAAGAAAATTGGGATTAGCAGAGAATGTACCAAAGAGAAATTAAAATCATCTACAAAAGACAGGTCTATGAAGCACATCGGTTTCAATCCAGCATAAGCTTTTCTGGACTATATTGGCTCATGTTGAGATACTGAAAGGTGTCTCCATGAATTTTTATGAGACTAGTTAAAACAAAATGGCTACAGGAGGCTCCAAATACCACAAATCTTAGAGCAACTCCTACAGCAGTCTGCCTGGATCCAGTTGAACAAGACCCCAAGTCTCTCAAACCAGCTTTATGCACTATGTGAATTGTCTGTACACTGCACTCCCACTTCTGACACTGAAGCAATGTAATCCAGGCACCAACTTCACAGCACAGTCAGGTCAAGAGTAAGAGTTAATTCATAGAATTATAGACTTGTTTGAGTTGGAAGAGACCCTTAAAGGTCATCTAGTCCAACTTCTCTGCAATGAACAGGAACATATACAGCTTCATCCGGTGCTCAGAGTGCTATCCAACCTGACCTTGAATGTCTCCAGGGATAGGGCATCCACCACCTCTCATGAGCAACCTGTTCCAATGCCTCTAACAACCTTATTGTTTAAAAATAAAAAACCACACATTTTTCCTTATATCCAATCTAGAATTCTTCTCTTTAAGTTTGAAACCATTTCCCCCTGCCCTATCACAACAGTCCCTGCTAAGCAGTCCATCCCCTTCCTTCTTACAGCCCCACTTTAGAAACAGAAAGGCCACTTCTCAGGTTTCCCCAAGAGCCTTCTCTTTTCCAGGCTGCACAGCTCCAGCTCTCCCCTCACAGGGAGGTTGCCCCATCCTATGGATCATTTTTGTGGCCCTCCTCTGGATGTGTTCCAAGAGGTCTACACCTCTCCTGTACTGAGGACTCCACATCTGGATGCAATACTCCAGGTGAGGTCTCACCAGTACAGAGCGGAGGAACAGGATGACCTCTCTCACCCTGCTGGCCACACTGCTTTGGATGCAGTCCAGGATACCATTAGCTTTCTGGGCTGTGAGGGCACATTGCTGACTCATGTCCAGCTGTCACCCACCAGTACACACAAGTCCTTCTTGGCAGTGATGTATTCAATCCCTTCACCCCCCAGCTTGTAATGATAGCAGAGGTTGTTGTAACCCAGGTGTTTCTCTTTGGATTTAGAGTATGATTACACGGATTTTGGCCAGATGATGTGTACATTCTCAGCCAAATTATCTTCTTAGAAGGTGTGGTGCTATTATAAAGGGATGGAATCACTACGTAAGAGGCAACTTTACTGGTAAAAGTTAAGTGAAAAGGGCATAATAGCAAAAGCCTCTCAGATCTTAAAAGATCCCTCAATAGTTCATAAATTCAACACTTTGATATTTAATGCCTTGGGCTTCCACAAGCACAAGCTTAGCATGAACAGAGCCTTGAGCAACCTAATCTAAGGACTTGCTTTCAAAGCTGGACCAGAAAACCTCCCCAGGTCCCTTCCTGCTTTGATTTTAGTACGCTTTTTACTAAAGCCACTTAAATAAGCCCATAAAGTGTGACTCAAATATATACTTTTAGCTTACAGAAATATAATCCTTCTTACAAAGGACTCCCTCAACTTATTCTTCCTGTTTACACAGTCTGAAAAACTGACTAATGTATAATTGATCTCCGCAAAATTGAATCTTCTAGGAATACAGATCAGACACAAAAACTCCGCATAATAAAGAGGTCAAAGAAGCAGGGTGACAGTTTCCTCCTCACATTCTAGCTATTCCTCTTATCTGTTAGGGAGCGAGTTTCTGTTACTGGTGTCTTTGTCCTCTTCAATTTTCTCACAGAAGAGTAGGAAAAAAATGAGTCAGTTTCAGTTCATAGAGCTCCAGATAACAAAAACAAGTTGACACAGCTCGTAATTACTTATACCTAAATTTAAGAGAAGAATGAACTAATAAGAAAGCACTAGAGGTCATCAAGGTATCAGGAAGGACCTGTATCTTTTTTGTACCATACTGACATACAAGAACTCCTTTCCAAACACAGTTAAGTTCTATTCTCATTTATTTAATCACTATGTGCAGAAGGAAGATTTTGTTGTTGTTGTTTTGAACCTGAAATGGTTGCTTAGAAAGGAGTATCACCATTACAGCACTGTCCAGGGAGACTATAACAAATAGAAAATATTTTCAAAGTAGAGCAAGCTCCAGATTCTACTAATCTAAGATACGATTTAGAATTTTCCCCTACAACAAGGGCAATTTTGAGTACATTCTTCTAGTTGCTTGGCTTGGTACTTACAGCTTTACCCAGATCATGTGGCAGATGGGCCCACTGGGAGTTGAAGAGGATACAGTAGTCTTTGCCTTTGCTGCTCCCTTTCTCTGAAAGGACATGGACCATTCCATACTCACAGTACACCTGAAAACAACAAGCATTCAACAGAGCTTTATTCAATACATGTTTGGGTCATATAATACAGAAGTAAAGGGCTTAACTTACTGTTGATTAACCTGCTTCTTACTTACAAAAAAAAAAAGATTTTACAAAGTTTCAGTATCTGCAGAGGGAGTACAGAGAAAAGTAAACATGGCAGCATGCAGTGAATATACCAGGTTAAGCACATTCTCAATTATGACACGCTTGACTATTATAGAGTCTGTCTATACAGTGAAGTGTTCCAACCACAACATGTTCCATTTAATAGAGATATTTTCAGCTTCCCATTCCTGCAAAACAGTGCAGACAACAGACTCTCTATTATTTTGGTTATGTCAGAGTGTATCAAGTCATTTTCCATCAAAATTCAGAGTTAAGGGTCAGCACAGGTTGAATGCAAACCACCAGAATTACCGAAATTCAATTGTTTGGTAGTATCCAGTACAGTGTGAAGAAAAAAAACCCACTTCCTTACGGTGGAATCTTCGCCTATCTTTTTATTCTTCATGACAAACTATTCTTTTGTTCCCTTCCCTTTTTCCCTTTGTGAGCACCAGATATATTCCCACTGTCTAACCAAGAAGTCAAACGAATGCTAACTACAAGACCATATATAGAACCTGCAGAAATATTTTTGTGGAGGTGATGTAGTTTTCTACTTGTACATCAAGTCCTAGGAGGTAAATACGAGGCAACCAGACGCCAGGAAGGAGAACAAAGTAACTGTGGAAGTATGCGCCACTTTCCTACCACTAATTACAGTGATGGAAGTTTTACATATGCTAATAGCAACTTTATTTTCACATTAACTGAACAAAATAGCCTATAAATGCTCTTTGTTCTCAAATATTGAGGAAGAAATGAATCACAAAATCACCGAGGTTGGAAAAGACCTCCAAGAATATCCAGTCCACCCATCCACCTACCATCAATATTTCCCCATTATACCATGTCCCTTAGTACAACATCTAAAACAAGTGTATCTTACAGCTCCTGCAGCAAAATGGCTGTGGTGCAAGTGCTACTGCCTGATTCCTTCTCCCTTTTCTAAGTATGATAAAGAAATGTAATAGGTTTCAAGATTGAAAAAAACAAAAAACAAAAAACAATCAAAAACACAATTTTGGGGTGTAATTGTAGCTCCATTTTCAGTCCACTTTCATTTCACATAATTACCTGCAAATTTTCAAATGGAATGCATAGAGTTGAAATTAGATACTCAACTCAAAAATACTATCACATCTCTGACCTCTCCTACCAGAGAAAAATATCCCTCCCTTCACAATGATGCCTTATTTACATCATTGCTTTTTGGCAGTATGTACATCTGTAGACAACTGCTTTCAGGGATGAGGCAAAAGTAGGGTAAAATTTCATAAACCTCCAATGAACACTTTGAAAACTCCTTTTACTGCCATCAAATGAGACTGATGCATCAGTTTCACCAAAACAAGGCTGAATATCCCTCTGATTTTATCATAGATTTGCTTAGGCTGGAAGGGACCTTAAAGATCATTGAGTTCCAGCCATCTGCTGTGGAGAGGGCTGAGAGAAGACCAGACCAGAAGTGTTTCCTTCTTATTGCTGCCAAATCTGATTGGGTTTAAGGGCTGCTGTCATTTAACCCAGTAGGCAGCCCAGCAAGCCACAGCTCACACATCCCACAGTGGAGTGGAGGAAAAAAATAAAGACAAAACTTGTGTTGAGATAAAAATAGTTCACCAGGACAGAGAAGGAAGGGAAAATAAAGGAATACACTGAGTGATACTCAACACACCTGCTTACTAGCAGCCAACCAGTGCTCAACTGGGCCCTGAGCAGCAGCAGACCTCCCCCTTCCTAGGTTTCTTGTTCAGCATGCAGTCATGTGGCATGGGATGTTCCTTTGGCTAGTTTGGCTCTGCTGTCCTGGCTCTGTCCCCTCCCAGCTCCTCATCCCTGCGCACACACACACACACACCCCCAAGCTCCTCACAGGCAAGAGGATACAAGAAGCTGAAACATCCTTTATACAATGCTCTGCACAGTAACACAACACCATACAGCCCCTATAAAGAAAATTAACCCAAATCTCAGTTGAAACCAGGGCAGCTCTGTTCTGAAGATTATACATACTGCTGCCTCCAAGAGTTTCAGGCAGTTCTGCAGGAGCAAGCTACCTGCAGTAGAATGGCTTTATGAATATGAAAAACCATCAACTTGTACAGCTGAAGTCTTGATACTTAGAGAGAAACTATCCATCTCTAAAATGAAAAAGTATAGTACATGTTGCTGTATTTCCACACAGGTAAGTATTACTGGAACTCAGTAATAATCCCCAAGCAGCACACTGAGGACAGCAATAGGCAATTATGCTTTCTGAACAGCTCAACGAATGTTCTTCAAAGAAATGTTAGAGTTAAAGGTTCCTAAAGTTGCATGCTCAGAACATTTCAGAAAGCTGTGCACTCACATGCCAAAAGCTAAGTAAAATCAAGGATGAGAGGAATTAAATGGCATATGAGCTGGGCTAAAAGTAGAAGAGGGTGTAGGGAGTTGCACATGGTCCATGGAGGACAAAAATGAACGCGGATTAACGTTCTTACAATGCAATTATCACTTAGCATCAAAGCATAGCTCTGAAGTCTGTTAACAACCACTTCAAGCTTGTTATTTTCTCTCACCTCAGAAGAGTCACATGCATTAGATTCTTTTTTTCTGTACTGAAGGGCTCTGATGCCTTCAGCTTTCGCTTTGTTTATATCACTATGTATCAGATAGCAAAAGTAAGGTCAAGGCAGGGCAGCTGATGTACTGGGACAACAGGAACACTTGCTATGGTTCTTAGTTTCCAGAAATCACACCATATCCTAATCCAACCTGTGAGAAATCACTCTCCTACGTAGATCCTATACAACCTTCCCACAACCCCTAAGGACTCTCTTCCAAGAGTTTGGACCTCAAGCCCAGCTTGCTCCAAATAATGAAGGAAAAAACAGCAGCTCTTAAAGTTCTTTTACAATGCCTGCCTCTTACAGTACATATGGGTTGGAAAACACTTGAGTTAAATGATGGAAGAAGGTAGGGAAGAGGAGTTCAGTTCACGGAACATCTTAAGAAACTGCAGCATGAGGAACTGAACCATCCTAGTGGCTCGTTCTTACTGTTTGTTCCTCTGCCCTATTCACACACAGGTACCCAAACTTTTGTTCTTTCACAGAAGAAAGCAAGGCATGAAGATGGAGACTGAACTTTAAGTCAGTATCTTCCATAATGAAAGCATAAGTTAACACTAAAAGAGGCCACTGAAAGAGGCAATTCATTACACTATGAGGTTACAGAAGTCTGGATGTACACAGAGAGGTTGCCTTACACATTAAGATCATAAATTTGTAAGGCAGTACGTGGAGAAGATATAGATACTGCTTTTTCACTTATACATGACCCCTCCGAATTCACAGCCATCTCAGCTCAGCCAACACAACAGGCTGAGGAGCTCAACTACTAAAATAATACAAGCAAAACAACCAACCAACCTCTAAAATCTTTTGTGGGAGTGACAAATTTTATCCTCAGCGCAACTTCCAGCATAAACTAGGCAAGTGGTAACCACACCACGGCACAGGAAAAGCAAATTAGCACTTTGTCCTTGGCTTAGGAGCACCAGTTCATAGTTACATCATTGGCAATATTTGGTCTGTATAAATATACACAGAGAATGCAGTGTTCCTTAGTCACAACTAAAAAACATCTCCTGCTCTGTAAGGAACCCCAAGGAGTGACATATCCACAACTCTAACAGCTGAGTGGTATAGGAACAAAGAAAATCAGCACAGAATTAATTGCCAAGTTGCCATTGGTCTTTTTTGTTACCACCTGCTTTCTTCAACAAATTCATCAAATTGAAAACAGAACACCTTTTTCTTATTGGAATATACTGCAGTTATATTCTGAAGTTAAGGAGAACCTATGAAATTGATCTTAAAGAGATTTGTCAGACTGTGCTCTATTTCAGGAGCACAGCTCCTTAATAAGGCGTGAGCTGCATCCACTCTTACAGTAGACATTACACAAGATATGCAATAGAATTCCTAAGAGTTGGGGTACATTCTCACTCACAAACTGCATGGATCAGCTTGAAGACCAAAAATAGCAGACAAACTTTCAGACAAAGAAAACACTGATTCAACAAGCACTGCACTGTGAGAGGACAGCTTCATACTCCATATGACAACTCCTCGTGACTAAATTGCCATCAACCACTTTAACCCAGAACTTCAGACAGTCTTTTCAACTCTATAGATCTACATAATCAACCATTTATTTTAAGTACGAGACCTGAAAATTAGTATAGTAAACAGCAGCAAGATCTCCAAGACCTCACACATCTTACTGTATTCCTCATTGGTCAAAGGCTCACTCATACCTGCTGTTGTTACAGGAGAACACCAATGCAATGAAGGAATAGTGAGAATAAGAAAGAAGTTGTATGAAAAATGGGAACTCTGATACCAGAGCATGATCTAAGGGAAACTGTACTGGTGCACTTGGACTTTTAAGATCGAACCCTTCTTCAGGAATTCCCAGATGAGTGCCTAGATTTGGGAGAGCCACGCTTTATTAGCCAAGCTGTTCCCTTATCCACTATAAATCAGAATACAAGGAACAAACCTGGACACATCTCCCAGTGTCCTTCCCAGCTCCCTGAGGAAACACTCCCACATTATCTCATCTCCCAGGGGGAGAGACATGGACAAAAAACCTACCAAGGCAAGACAAAGCCAGTGAAGATAAACACACACAATCATTGTGGGAGGTGTTAGCTTCATCCTGGAATAACCCCGTCCATCAGTCACTGGTTCTCTTATCATTGTAATGCAAGTACATGATTGCACTCTTCCTTACCTCAAGCTGAGGATGACAGACACCATACAATCATAAACATACAAGCAGCTAAGAGATGCACTGCAAATATCGGAGTTATTCATGCAAGTTTTAAACAAACTAGTTTGGCTATGAGGAAAGCATTAGCAGCTTACAGCAAGTTATCTTCTTGGTGCTGCAGCAGAACCAATGCAGAACCCCAGCCAGTCTGTTCAAAGCTTGCTCAAATGTGTTATGCAGCTATTCGGCTGCACAAACTCACTAAGCAACTTGCTTACAGAAAGGCAGCATGCTGCAGTAGATGGAGCTGAAGCCAAGACCTCCAAGTATCAGTTCTCAAGCAGAAAACCCTCTTGTTGGCCTTTCACACTGATGCAGTCACCTTTTCAAAGCTGACAATGACCTCCATGACAGACTTCAAACCATTCTAATACCTTATTAATTTGTTGATGACATGCTGGCACTGGCAGCCCACTTGAAGCATTACTAGAGGCTACAAAATGCACCAGGCAAGTGGAGAATGAGGTATGTACAGTTGACATGCATGTAAGAAAAACATAAGTTAAATGGCAATCAGCTCAGTCTATGACTGAGGATCACTGGCAAGAGAGCAGTGAGATGACAGGTAAGGAAGAGACAGGTGAGATGACAGGTAAGGAGAAGTTAGGCTACTGTTTTCAGATACTACACTAATAAGACCCAAGAAGACATACTGCTCTACAGAGTACCCAAAAAGCAGTTAAGATATTTTAATGAAATTTTCAGAATGCAGGAGAGCAGAACTTAAAATACAAAAGCTACATACCGTGTCACCATACAGAGTTCTGTCCTTGCCTGGATTCTCACAAGTGTTCATTAGACCTATGAAAGCTCACTTCACAGAGCTCTTTAGTAGTACCGTAGAAAAGTTTAGGTTGGCAGGGACCTTAAAGATCATAGAGTTCCAACCCTCTGAGGGCTGAGTGTCCCCCACCAGATCAGGCTGCTCAGGGCAGCACTCATGGCCTTGGGCAGCCACTGCTCTCTGGGCAGCAGCCGCCAGTGCCTCAGCACTCTCACACCAAAGAAGGAGAATGTAAGAGTCAAGATACGCTGTGGGTTCAGCAGCAGCCACCTTTGTTTCACACCAGCCAGTTTCTCAGAGGGGGTTTGTCAGCCAGGCTGAGCCCAAAGCCAAGTGCCCAGCTGGGAGGATCCCAGCCTCATCCCCTGGCCGGGGAGCTCTTCCTTAAAAACTACCCGCAGGAGCCTGTTGGCTAAACAGTTCAACCAGTTCTTAAGAAATATAAAGACGATGTCAGTAAAAACAGAACAAAGAAGACTAACATGGGAGCACTGAGAAACCGTGATGGGCACAACACCAACGAACAGCGGCGGGGTTCAGTGTGGAATATGAACGGCGCTGCCTTCTTCTCTCCAGCAGAACGCTGGAGATTGGCCATTCCAACCCTGTGAGCGGCTCAACCTCTCACTGCTGCAGGGCAACCCCCTCTCTACATCGTTAAAGCCCCAATAAGGGGCCACCTTCCGATCGAGCGGGGCCGGGCCCACCCGCACCACAGCTCCAGCCGGGGCTACGGGACCAGAGCCGAGCTCTGCTCACAGCAGCCCCTTGCCCAACTGCTGCCTCCAACCCCCGCAAGGCAGCTCCGGCGCAGAACCCGGGGCGCTTCCACAGCCAGCACAGCCGCTCACCTGCGGCAACGAAAGCAGAAAGAGCAGCAGGAGCTGAGCCCATCGCGCCGCCATGCCAGGTCCACCGCGCTGCCGCCGCCCGCTTTTGTTTCTGACCGGGCCGGGCCAGGCCCCTTCCGCACCGGGTATCCCAGCAACCCGCCCCGGAAGTTCCGCCCCGGAAATCAAATACCGGAAGTTCCACCTTGGCGGTCCTCAGGGAGCCAATGGCTGGCGTCGACGTGAGACGTCACTTCTGGTGGCGGTAAATGAAATGGCGAACGTCGGAGGGGGCGGCGGTGGTGCGGGCAAGATGGCGGTGAGGAGGGGGCGTTGGTGGGTGCTGGGCCTGTTCTCGTAGGGGCTCCTTAAGAGCTAGGAGAGCCCTGGGCGGGCGCTGTGGTTCTGCTGGGCGGTCCCGGGGCGCTGGCATGGTGTGAGCGGTCCTGCGGCTCTGCTGCTGTGCTTGGCGGCTGCTCTTTCGTACCTGACTTTGCCCTGGGGGTGATTTCTTCAGCAGCGTTACAAGCAGGGTTGTGGGAGGAAGGAAAAAAGTATAGAAGCGCTGTGATGTATGTAATGAAGTAGGAGATGTGGTGAAGTCTGGCAGGTTTCGTTTTGAATTCACGTTGTCTTTGTTTCTCGTCTTCAGGATAAGGAGAAGAAGAAGAAGGAGAGCATTTTAGATCTCTCTAAATACATCGACAAAACGATTCGGGTGAAGTTCCAGGGTGGGAGAGAAGGTGAGTGGGCATGAGACCTGGACTGGGCTGTGTGTGGCTGCAGCAAGCAGCTGTGTGTGTGCTTCCATCTCTCCTGTGGTCACCTCGCTGTCTTTTGAAGCAGGGTGGTGGCTAACAGGTACTTCTGTGCCTTGCAGTTTGCTGTTTCTTGGTAAGAGGCTTCTCTGTGCATTTCCATTAATCCCCTTGCTTCAATTTTACGAGCACTTCATCTGTGTGCCTTTCTTTCACGCTGTCTGCTGTCTTGAATTTCCTTGTTTCATTTTCCAAACTTTGCAAAGGTGCACTGAAAGCAGCAAAGGAAGATGTTACAGTTCATACACCTGTCTTCCTTCTTGTCTCTTAACTATATGTTTCTTCAGTTCTTATCTTATTTTAACATATTTCAGCATCTATTTTCGTTGCTTTTGGGGCTGTTGCATTTCCTCTCGTTTGTCATACCTACATCTGACCATCCCAGATTGCTGGCAGTGCCACCTGCAGACCATTTGTTCATCTGAAAGTTAACAATATGCTGTGTGGGAGCTTTGCAAAACCAACTCAGTTTGTCTTTAAAATCTCATTTACAGCTCCAGTGGGCCTTGATGCTTACAAATCTTCGAAGTTATTTGTATGCATGCTGTTAAGTGTGGGATAACTTTATGTTTTGTTTTATTCTAGTTCTTGTGTGATTGACAATTCCACTGAATCTGTTGGTTTAGATTTTCTTCTCAGAAAAATTGTGTTAATTACCTGTGTGATCTTCATGTAGTGCCTAGGACTGTAAGAGTCTCTTCCTTGATTTGAGCTGGTAGCAATGATAGTAATGCTAATGGTAGTAATTGGATATTTTTCAATACAAGAACTCTTTCTGTGTAGCCCTGCAATTTATTTACTGTCTAGTCTTGAAGAATTGTGATCTGTTTTAAACTAATGCTGTTGGCTACCTGTAGTACATTCCTACAAAGCTAAGAAGGTCCGTCTTCCAATTGTCCATCTGGACTATTTGTCGAAGGAAAGGACTTGTCTTAGTTTGTCTTTCCCCTTCTGTAGGGAACTTTTATTTGTGGTATTTGCTTATTTGCTACGTTGAGGCATTCTTGAAAAGCACATGAAATTGGCAGAAAACTCTAAGTTTTCTTTAAGGCATTCATGCTTCTGGAACTGGTTGGAAAAAAAAATAATGAAGCTTCAGTTGAGACAGTTTGGGTTCTTGTGCATTTGCATTTTGATAGAGGGCACTGTTTAATGTTGCTGTTAGTTGTTTGATAACCTTGCTCAAAGGAGAGAACAGAACTGGAGAACTGAGGGTGTCCTGTGCATGGTTCTGTGTTGCTGTGTTTCTGGTTTTGATCTCTAATCATTCTGTTGTATGTGGTCTTTAATAGCAAGTGGTGTCTTGAAAGGATTTGACCCTCTACTGAACCTTGTGCTTGATGGTACCATTGAATATATGCGAGGTAAGTAATACACAGTCTGTGTAAGTCAGCTTTCTCTTACCCTGTATCCCGAAGAGCAATTGGCTTAACAGAAAATTGACAGCTCTGTGAATGAATAGAATCTGTACACTGACATCTGAACTCAGACTTGTACACAGCAGCTAAGCATAAAGGAAGGGGTAAGATAAACCAAATAAGTTTTACCATGTTTTCTGTGGTACAGCATTCTTATCATAGTATGGTTTGGGTTGGAAGGAGCCTTAGATATCATCTAGCTCCAGCTGCTTGCCTTAGGCAGAGACACCTCTCTCTAGACCGGGTTGTTCACAACCCAATTCAGCCTGGCCTTAAATGCTTCCAGGATGGGAGCATCCACAACCTCTCTGGGCAACTTGTGTCAGTCTCACCACCCTCGTAGTAAAGAATTTCTTCCTCATATCTTGTCTAAATCTACCCTCTTCCAGTTTAAAGCCATTTCCCTTTGTCATGCCCTTGTAAGAAGTCCTTCCCCTGTAGGGTAGCTTTTCTGTAGGCCCCTTCAGGTACTGGAAAGCCACTCCAAGGTGCCCCTGTAGCCTTGGATTCTCTAGGCTGAAAAGCCCCAGCTCATAGTCTGCCCCTGTAAGGGATGTGCTCCAGCCATCTGATCATCTTCAAGGCCTTCTTGTTAGTCTTTGCTTGAGCTCCTGTGCAACTAATTTGGTATTCCTGTTCTTTTAAGTTTGAATGAAGTCACTCCATTCAGATAAGGCAGTTGACTTTTACTTTCTGTGTGCTGCTGGAGAGATGACAGTTTTGTGCAAAGCGTGAAAAGCGTTTCAGTAAGAGTTATTTTACTGTCTTATAAACTCTACTGTAAGTGCATTCTTTGCATTTCCGTGGAACTGAAGCCTTCTGTAGCTTCTTTGAGCTAATAAAGCTGTGATTTATTTTTTTTTTCTTCCATAAAATCATAGAGTATTTGCAGTTAGAAGTGACCCACAAGGACCATCAAGGCCAACTCCTGGTTCCATGCAGCACCACCCAAAATTGAAACTCTGTGTCTGAGAGTGTTGTTCAAAGACTCCTTGAACAGCTTGGGGCTGTGCCCACTGCTCTGGGGAGCTGTTTCATGCCCTCTGCAATCCTGATGCTCCTGACCCTCCTCTGTTGTTCCCTTGGGTTCTGTTGCTGTCCCCAGAAAGCAGCACTGCCCCTCTGCTCTCTGTGAGGAACTGCAGCTGCCATGAGGCCTCCTTTGCTCTGGGCTGAATAAACCCAGGGCCCTCAGCCACTTCTCATACATCAGACCCTTCACCATCTTTGTAGCCATCCTTTGGATGCTCTAATAGTTTTATATCCTTAAACTGTGGTGTCCAAACCTACATGAAGTAGTTAGGGTGAGGCTGCACAAGTGCAGGGTAGAGTCATAAAATGATTTGGGTGGAAGGGACCTTTAAGGATCACAGATTTCCAACCCTTCCACTAGATCAAGCTGCCCAAAGCCTCACCCAGTCTGTCTTTGAATACATCCAAGGCTTCTGTGGGCAGTCTGTACCTGTGCCATACCACATTTACAGTGAAGATTTTTTCTTAATAACTAATTCACTGTCTTTTAGCTTAAAATTCATACCACTTGCCCTATTGCTACACTCCTTGTCAGAGTCCCATAGTACCTTTTCTATATGCCTCCTTTAGGTACTGGAAGGTTGCTATAAGGTCTCCCTGGAACTTTCTCCAGGCTGAACGACTCTCAGCCTTTCTTTGTTGGAGAGATTCTCCAGACCTCAGGTTGTCTTTGTGGCCTCCTCTGGTCCTGCTCTAATAGGTCTGTATTTGTGAATATATCAACACCTGAAGGAGCATAGAATTGGCTCTTGCTGTGTTGTTTGTCTGTTCCCATACACAGCCTCTTCTGGTTTGATCTAGGAATAGACAACCAAAAGATTTCTGGTTACTGCACTTTGAATTCAGGGTCTTCTGATTTGCGCTGACCCCAGAGTGTTTGCCCACAGTGTCATTTGAAATAGGATCAAGATTGATTTTTTTTTTTCTTTTCTACTCTTTTTTGTCATTTTTATCTGTGCTTTTGATTAGGATGAATGAAAGGGCCTTTGAATTCTTTAAAAGATGCATGTTCTGCTTTGCATACAAAGTGGAGTTCTTTGTCACTCAGTAGCAAGTGCTGCTTTGAAAACTAATGAATATAATGTGCTAAAGTTATCAGATATTATTGCTATGTCATTTTTAATAGTCTGTGCTCAATAAAACAATGCTGAGAAGTCTGGAAAGATTGTGCTTGTTTTTGCTTTTTTTTTTCTTTTTTTTCAGTTGATGGAATTTATTATACTATCTTCCTTAAGTTGCCATTGTAATTAGAGATCTCTGCTTTTCAGATCCAGATGATCAATACAAATTAACAGAAGACACACGTCAGCTGGGACTTGTGGTCTGCAGAGGGACTTCTGTGGTTCTCATTTGCCCACAGGATGGAATGGAAGCAATTCCAAACCCTTTCATTCAGCAACAAGATGGATAATGGCATTGGGCTGTCTTCGAAGACTTTGGGGGTGCATATCATTGGAGGAAACGATCAGTGTGTGAGAAGTTTCAAGTTTTTGGAGAGGAATTTGAATGTGTGTTTATTGGTGTGAAAGAGCAGTCAACTTTCATTTTTGTGGCTTTCCATGAGCAGGAAGAGAATGAGATGTGATGTGCAAGGCACAAGTTCTGATTACTTTCTTTTTTTTTTTTTCCTCAAATAAATGTGAAGCTCTACATTGTTAAGAGCTGAGACAAGAGAATATTGTGTCTATGAATTGTCAGAAACCCTTCTGGTATTGTGAGTCTTGAAACCACCACATAAAATTAGTAAATATTTTCTGAACGCTGGTCATTTGATCTACGTTTGTAAATACATTAGAATGTATTTGAATTCATCTGAATATATTAGAACTTGTTTTTTTCCCTCTTAGATGTCAGTACTCAGCTGGGGAGCATTTTGCATCGTGTTTTATGCTTCCTACTGGTGAGTTGATCTCTGTTGCCTCCCTGCTCCAGTACATGGAAGAAAATTACTTTGGTCATATGATATCACCTTTATGAGCTATGTAGCTAAGAAGGTATTCTTTAGCACTTGCTGCAAAACTTTTGGACTATCATTGTGAATTGAAAGGTTCCCAATTTCTACATAAAGACTGGAGTCCCTTGTCACATTGTCTCAGCTGGGTGATACAAACATGGAAGTGTGTTTGCTAGTGGGAATTGTAGGGGAGGAATTAAGATCCTAATGTTCAATTGAAGCAGTGTCTGGAAATACTGCATATTTTTTTATATTTTGGCTATCTACTTGTGGTTACACTTGTTTACTTACAAATCAAATTATAACTTTTTATTTCTTCACAAGTAGCAAGATTTGAGGAGTTGTGAACAAATAAATACAAATTAACCTGTTCCTAAATGTCTGATTGTTAGTCTGATAAGTGCTCTACAGCTGCCATTGCAGGTTTGCACACTTAACAAATCTAAAGAATGTTTGTTCAAGAGATGAGTGAACTGAACAAAAACAGAAATGACCAGATCACAAGCTGTGCTCATTTCTAAGGCAGGAAATCAGTGAGAAATGACTGACAGCATTTAGTCTTGATTTAATAGCTTTTCCTGGGTCAGTGCTAAAATGAAGGTGAACTTGAAGTAAGTTAATTCAAGTCAGTATGTGAGACTTTCCTAGGGAGCTGTGCCTCATGTGGCATATTGTGTGTATAAAGGTGTGCTTCTGGATTATTTGAAGCTCCTGCAGACTCATCCTTTGGATGTTTTCCACAGCTGTGGAAATGCAGCTGTGTCTGTGCAGTCATGCTCCTTCCAACTTTTTTTTTCCCTAATGTTGCAAAACATAGAATAATTTAGTTGGAAGGGACCTTTAGAGATCATCAAGTTCAACTGCCTGACCTCTCCAGGGCTAACAGAGTTAACTGAGAGCATTATCCATGTGCCTCTTGAATGTTGACAGGCTTGGGGTGTGAAACAGCTCTCTAGTGTTTGTCCTTCCTCATGCTGAAGAAGTTTTTCGTAATACCCTGTCTGAACATCCCCTGGTGCAGCTTAGTGCCCTTCCTGTGTGTCTTGTCATCAGTCACTGAGAAGAGGTTGGAACTTCCCCTCCACCTACACAATGGCACAACTTCAATAGATAAACTCTTACTTAGTGCTTAGAGCAGAATTTGTTTTCTGGTCTCAGTGTAGTCTTGGACAGTCTGTCCCTGGGAAGGGTGAGGGGCTGCTGGTGGTTGATACCAGTAACACACCACACCGTGTCTGGTGTCAGTTCAGAGTGTAGTGTGCAGTGAAGGGCTGTGGAAGCTCTCTTAGGTGGATTCCAAGTTTTAGATGCAGAGAGGGCAGAGGTCCACCTGGACCTGTGTGTCATGTATAAATTCTAGTGAGGCACATGATTCCAGGGTTTCCTACTGATTAATAGGTTATTTGAACTTCATCACAAGATGTAAGACTCCTTTTCTGCAGACATTTGGATAATAATTTCAGAGCAAAGTACATAAAATTAAGAATGTGGAAACTAAGAAATCAATTTTAGGTGTATGTGCACTCGTATTGAATTCATTCCTAAATACAACTGCATAAAACCAATGTGACAGAAGTGACTTTTCCAGAAATACGATAAGTAACCTCCAGAGGAAATAGGTGCAATTGATCCGCATAGCGCCATTCTGTTTGCTAAAAGCTGCTGGGAAATGGGGCTGAGTCCTCTTAGGATAGGCTCTTTAGGATTAGAGTCCCTAGTTCAAGCCATGCAAAGCCTTCCACTTACCAGATTGATCTGAATGCTTTGGAAAATCCACCGTGTGAAGTCAGTGATCTGTTGTTTGTACTACAGCTACTTACTGCATTGAGAGTGGGCAGATGTGTGGCTGTGGAGGAATGGCTGACAGAACCAAGGACACCCTTAGAAGAAGAAGGAATGTCTCACGGCAAAACCGTTCAGAGCAGCAGCCGTGGGGCAAGATAAGCAGCATGAGAACCAAGGACACCCTTAGGAGAAGAAGGAACGTCTCA
>JAOWBP010051124.1:0-16549 GCA_028571105.1 Tragopan temminckii | reverse complement strand
GAATTGTTTGAGATGTGAGGGTAGGCTTGGCAGGGAGGAGGGTGTGGGGAATTCGTTGGACCTACTGTGACCTCTACTGGCTTGGTCTGAAATTGGTGTGCTGGTTGGCCAGATCTCGCCAGAGCATAGTGGAAAGCTGGTCCCCTTGCTGCAGAGCTCCCAAGAGCTCCCATACTGCAGACCCTGAGGTTCTCTGTCCCTGGTACAGGCTTCAGTCTCATTCTTGATGTAAATGTAAGGCAGCTCTTCCACTTACTCCTTTCCAGTAGTACTTACGGGGAAAAGTTAGGGCACCCAAGGCTTTTGGCACCACTATGCTCCAAGTACCAAATTATCTGCTATGATCTCTATGCATGACCACAGAAAGACCTCATTCACAGAAATAGCTTGGGTTTAAAAAAGAACATCCTTTGAATTTAAAAAAAAAGGTCTTCTGAAACAAAAATCTGTGCGCCTTTGTAACACATCAGTTCACAAACAACAGAAGTAGCAAAATCAAAGGCATGGAAAACCTCAGTGCAGGAGGCAGAGCAAATGGACATCACAACTGCCAGGTGAAGCACTGTGCTGCACTCTCCAACTCTGGGGCCTCCAGAAGAAGCTGCTGCTCACTTCTGTTTAGCTCTGGGGTTTGATCTTTTCTGTGCAGTGAGAGAGCAGGAAAGTTTCTTTTTTTAAAGGAAATCGGAGCTTTCAGTTTAATCCTGTGTTTTCATGAATGCCCGGGTCTTAATCCAAGCTTGGAGTTTGGACTGTTTTAAATAGATGTTGTGTGACATTTTGGAGCTAGTTGCATTTAGTTGGTGGCCTAGAGTCTGTTACCACAGCTTGTATGAAATGCTAGATTAAAGTTTGACGAAAAACACTATGACACTTTCACCCACATATCGCTCTTCATCCATAAAGAAATATAGGGGTAGAGAGAGAGGCAAAATCATTAGCAAGCCAGTTGGGTTCTGAACCTTACTTGGAAAATAAAAACCAGAGACTCATTGGTGGTGACATATTAAAGTGTCACAAACTGCTCCCATAAAAGGCATCACAGAACTAGTTTTGATGGAGTGTTTGTGTCTTTCCTATGCAAGCTAACTGCCTCTCCAGCAGCACAAATGGCATCTTGCAGCAGAGCTTCTCCAGCAGTTTCATGTCTCCAGCACAGTCCCTCCTGCAGCACTGAGCCAGACAGAGTGGCTTATACAGCTTCAATGGGGTTTGCACTCATTTGACCTTTTTTGTAATCCAAATACCCTTCATCCCAGTGAGCACACCTTCTTCTGGGCTGTTTGTTCCTGCTAAACAAGGGAAAGATTCTCACCAGTGCTGCAATATGTACTGAACAAACACTGTGTCATGATTTAAGAATAAAATCTGGTGACATGAAATACAGACATTTCCAGCCTCCTAGAAGGCATTCCTGGGTTACGGAGATATCTTTGGAAAAGCTGAGGCACACTGGCACATGACACAGTGCATCCTTATCAGCCAACCTTTGTCTCGACCTGTCAGACTGCTTCTCTCCCATATGACATAGTGTACTGGCTGGTGTACTCAATCGTACCGTGATGCTTTAGCAAGAGCCCAGCCTTTCTTTATCAAAGGGGACTGCCTGTGTAGAAGAGAGGAAGTGGCTGGTACACCTCCTGACCCTCTGATAGCTGACACTGCTCCAGCAAAAAACAGTGATAAAAAGGAACTAATGATGATGAAAATCACAAGGCAGAAAGCTATACATTTACCTTTACCATTGCGTTTTTTATTGCCACACCACCCAAAAGATTCAAGCTCTGATCTTTTGCCCCACAGTACAATGCTGACATACATTTGCCAAGGGCCGAGATCTGCCCCAAACCCCACAGGAGCTGAGACAGACAGATGAATGAACCGGCATGGAGTGAAGAAATGAGAAAGGGAGCTCCTAAAGATGTGTGATGCCCTATCCCTGGGGCTGAATTCTCCTACACAAGCCAAACTTTTCCCTTTTAGCCTGCAAGAAAAATTGTGTTGTTGAAGGAGTTACGATTGCAGCTGTGGGAAAAGCTGCCGTGCGATATCAGTCCTGACGTCGTTGAATGCAAAGCCCTCTGAGTTCATGTGTCAGGGTGGAGTGAGGCAAGATAACTGGAGGAGAAAGAGACTCCAACGCTTTCAAAACAAGAGGCTCAACAACAGGCTAGGAGTGACTGCACAGGAAGGCAGTTGTGGGCTTTGTTGAATCCCTAAAGCTGGAAAGTTCCTTTCAGTGTCCGTATAAATATTTCTGTAAGTTATTTTTAAGTGTGTTTTGAAACTGAAATATATTTAGACCAGTTAAATGAAAATGTGGTTTACAGACTGCTTCTTTAGAAATTTCCCACGCTGGGAAGCCTGCTCGTTCCATGCCAGGCTGCCCAGTCCTACGGGCACCTTTGGGTCAGAAGTAGGGGCTCCCCCTCAGACCAGGCAGCTAGGGTACAGCCCTAGGGCCAGCACAGGAGGGCTAGTAGCCTGGGTGATTGTTGGCCCCAGCATGTGAGAGTGGGGTAATAAGTGATGCAGCACATGAGGAAGGCCTAAGAGGAAATCCTGGATCTGGAGAAAGCAAACCTTCTCCTTCCTGTGAGCCACAGCCAAACGACTTTCCCAGGGCACAGCAGGGGTCACGACGGCCATCTCTTCCCAATGCAACACGGAGCTGGGGTCCTCGTCACATGTGGTCTGATCCCACAGCACTTGCTGAGGAACCAGGATGTTGTTTTGGCCAAGTTCCAGGCTGGCCAGCACTGTTTCATAGAAGTTACAGATGAAAAAAGTTTAATAGCGCAGTCCCTCTGCTCAGTGGATGGAAATTGCACTCACATTTCCCACCAAGGATGGTAGCATGCCGTGCTCTGCCTCTTTCTTCCCCTGAAGGAGCTTTGATGGGTGGGGAACCTCTTCTTGCTTACCCCAAGCCATTCTGCAGTGCTGCTGTATACATGGGAACAGTTTTCTGTCCCATGCCAGGGAACACTGTTTTGCAGTGATGTCCTCCTACCTGCACTTAAGGCTGAAGGAGAAACACGTTTATTTATGCTTTGGTTCACATAAAATAATGCTGGGAGTGGCACCGTGTAGAAAAATGTCTTTTCTTCCATATTGTTTTCGTGCTTTTTGCATTATCCATCCATCTTGCAAGCAATATTCTCAAAAGTTTTCCCAGTGGATTTCAGCCGGCTGGGTTGATTTAGGAAAAACCTTTTGAAGATCCTCCGCTGCAGCCTGCACAGTTGGATTGCTTTTCGGGGGAGTTCTGGGAAGTGCACATCCAGCAAAACCTCTTTCCAGGACTCTGATTTTCTTTTCCAGCTTTTATAGATAGTCCAGCTGGAACAGCAGAAAGATGTATGCTATAGTTTAGAAATTTGACCTAGTTCCTTTAATCCGTGCTAGCCACAGGAGCTCTCAGAGGGCTCAGCATCAGTGCACAGCCTCACCAGATCACTTGTAACACAGGCTTTAAAGAAACAGCTTCATGCAAGAGTAAAAACATCCTTTGATCCCTGTTAAAAATGATGGAAAAAAAGGGGCAGGGGGAACTTTGAGCTTAAGAAGCAGCAAAATTCAAATGAGTTTGGTTTCTTCTGCACATAAATGAAAGCTAAATGTTCTGCGATGCAGCCATCAGAGCAGGGGAATTCCAGAAAATGGAGTGAGAGATGTATCGGGTAAATACAAATACAGGATTAACAGCAGCTGACCCAATGGCAGAACACCAATCAATCAAGCTGTTGAAATAAAAGACAGAGCTTACAGTAAGGCCCAATTCCCTCCTAGCTCCCCTGCACATCCCCAATGCATCGTTCCCCAGTGGGCAGGCTGCCATCTGTGGAAAGGCTGCTGCAGGGGGTGGCGAGACTGCAAAACTGTTCTTAAACCCCAAAGCAAAGCAAAAAAAAAAGCATTCCCCACCCCCATTGCTATCCGTCAAGGTCCAAAGCCACCTCTCTGAACATCACTTCTCCCAAAGTCATCAGCCAAGCAGTTTGGCGTTTCTTTCTTTTTTTTTTTTTTCCCTGTAACACACAAAAAGGGCTTCATTTCTATGCTTTCCTTTTTTTTTCCTGAGTGAGGGACTATTGGCTGTAATAGAGCAAGGGTAAGAAACCCACTTCTGGGGTTTCCTATTCTCAGTGTAAGCAGAGGTGTTTATAAACCATACTCCCAGCTTCCTTGGAGTCTGGTCTCTTTGCAAGCTGCTCGTGTCCTAGGATGATAGGTGCCACACAAAAAGTCGGAGGAGGAGCAGACCTGTTCTCCTTCTAGTTGAAGCCAACGACAACATTTCTTATCCTAAATCACCCTCATCTTTTCCCTTTCTCATTATAGAAGCGTTTTCCCAGGCTCCCAGCCACTCTCAATAGCAGTGCCCCAGCCCCCTCTGTTTCTTTTTTACCAGGGCTGTAGACTATATTCCCTTCCCACGAGAAAATGCCATTATAACATTAGCTACTTTCTTTTTTCTCCTCCAATCCCACTCCCATTTCTGTTTTCTTTTGACCCACACTGGGAAGAGCTATCCACCCAGCCTTGCCCACCGACACTGTGCCTCCTGGCCAAACAGCTGCAGCTTGTCCAAAACATGGTCCTGCGGAGGGAGGACCAGCTGGACTGGTTCCTTGCTATCCATGTTACTCCAGCTCCGGTAACACTGAGCTTTGGCCATCATTGACCAAATGTGGCCCATCTGCACTGGCCCTTCCCTCAAATTCCCCACATCTCCTCCCTGGGCTTGGTTTTATTTCTCTGGAACTCGAAGGCCAGATGTTCCCACCACCCTCCTCACTCCTCCATCACAGCAGGGAGAACAGCTAATGGCCTAGCTGCTGCTGTTGGAAATGGTTTCTTGATTCATGAGCTGGATGCATCTTGCAAAGCATCCCAGCAGCAGCAGTGTGCTCGCCCCTTTGCTTTGATCAGCCCTGTCATGGAGAACAGGGTACAAAAAGGATGTTTGTTAAGATCAGCTATAAAAATTTAAGAAGTTGCCAGTGCACGCCCTGTGCCAAAATTTCTCTTCACCCAGTGCTGTTCTGTGTGAGGATATTTTGGCAAGGGAGTTTTGTTTTGCTGGCTTTTAAGCATTGGGAATTTTGCTTTTGTTTCCTAGAATTCACAGGCAGCTTGAAGGGTTTTTCCAGAACAAAATCCATCCTGCATTCTATCAGGCCAAGTGGCACTCCGGCTGTACAAAATCAGAAATACAACTATAATAGCAAATCAATCTGAATAATGAGCTCATTCAGGACAGGACAGGTAGGCAGAAAAACAGACAGACAAGCATCAGTCAGGCGTACAAACCCTCCTGCCTTTTAGCACCCAAAATGGAGCTGCAGTTGGCTACAGGCCTCTGGCAGCCCGATGCCCACGCCTGTCGCACACCACTGCCCAGCTGCTGTGTTTGCCCTGACACCCCCTGTGCACAGCCAGACCCCCACCTCACCCTTAGTCAAAGGGTCCTTTCTTATTCCTCCATCATCTCCGCATTTCCACGCGTTGCTGGCATTCAAGGCAAATATTTCTCCCACCCTCGGCCAGCTCTTCCCCCCTCCTTGCTTTACGGAGGCCCCTTTATCAGGCAAGGCCACGGCGAGCCAGGCAAACATTACCTCAGGGGCACTGTGAATCGGGGCTAGGGGTGTGAATAGGTCCCACACATTCCCTCCAGCCTCTTCCCTTTCCTATAGCAACCACATCGGGAGCCGGCAGGTCACACAGCCCCTCCGTTGTGCAGCCGGGGGCCAGGGGGGCCGAGGTTTTGCCGCCCCGTCTGGGAGCAGGCTGCAGGACGGGGGTGGCTTCCCAAATTGCATGGGACAGCACAGTGGCACTGTGCAAGGGGTAGCAGTGGGGTGTCAGGAAGAGAAGGAGTGTGCCAGATGTTTCCATCACCTCCTGGTATCACTGCAGGAGTCCTGGGAAGAAGCTCTAAGAGCAGACCTGTCTTAAATAAACCAAAATAACATTAACAGGGTAATCTTCCTTCTCAGAAGCAAGATGAGATCCTGTCTATCCAGAGTACCAGAGCAGATCTTCTGACTGAAGGCCTCCAGAAGAAGGAAAAGAACCTCAGAGTGTTGGTCAGTGCTCAGCTGAACACGAGCCAGTAGTGTGCCCAGATGGCCAAGAAGGTCAAAGGCACCCTGGCTTTTATCAAAAATAATGCTACAGCAGGAGCGGGAAGGTGATCGTCCCTCTGTACTCTGGTGAGGCACACCTCAAGTACTGTGTTCAGTTCTTGGCCCCTCACTACAAGAAAGAGTATCTTTTTGGAGAGCATCCAGAGAAAGGCAACAAAGCGATGAAGGGTCTGGATCACAAGTCTTATGGGGATTGATTGTTCAGTCTGGAGAAGAGGAGGCTCAGGGGAGACCTTATCACTCTCTACAACTGCCTGAAAGGAGGTTGTGGGGAGGTGGGGGTCAGCCTCTTCTCCCATAACTTTGATAGGATGAGAGATAACAGCCTCAAGTTGTGCCAGGGGAGGTTCAGGTTGGATATCAGGAAGAATTTCTTCTCAGCAAGAGCGGTGATGCAGTGGCACTGGCTGCCCAGGGAGGTGGTGCAGTCACCGTCCCTGGAGGCGTTCAAGAGCCGTGTAGATGTGGTACTGAGGGACATGGTCAGTGGGCATGATGAAGATGAGTTGGTGGTTGGACGAGATGATCTTAGACGTCTTTTCCAACCTTAATGGTTCTATAGCATTGGATAAACTCCCCACAACTGGTGGCACATGCAGGTGAGCTTGGTGCAGTCTCCCCCTCTATCACACCCAGGTGTGGCAGGGTTTGCTACTTTGCCACTGCCAGAGCAGCCACTCCTGGAGCTGTTAAGGCACTGAGCTGCCCTTGCAGATATTCCTGCAGGGTCTCACCAGTACCAAGGCAGCAGTGCTTGCTCTCATGCTACAGTTTGGGCCACATTTACTGTACTCCTCTACTCCATCCTCTGCTCTAATACACTTCCCCAGGAGCCATTTCAGTTATGGGGACAGCAGACCCCTGACAGAGAATGGCCATGGAGGGGTGCAGTGCTCACAGTGGGATCAGCTGAGCCTATCAGAGAGTTTTCAATCTAAAAACAGAGACATTAAACATTGATTTGTATTCCAGGATGGGAAGTAGGATGAGTCATGGACATATAAACATGAAAGACAATCTACTCGGGCATCATCAGCTCTATCTGGGAAATGCAAGTCTATGCCTCTCCAAAAACATCACAGGAAGGAACTCCATCCTTAGTTTGCTTGCTCCAGCATTAGTTGGATAGCTTTTCCTAATATCATATCTCAGACATTCTCAGATTCTTACACGTGCTCAGCCTCATACCAGCTGGAGCTTTTTCAGGACCTGTGGCTTTACTCCTAAGTATAAAGGGAAACTGTCCATTTGAATTCTTCTGTTTCCAAAATGAGTATGTTGTGGTTACTTTACCAACATTTTTTTTTATGTCACGGTAGTAGTCAGTCCCTAGGAATTGTTCAGATAGAGAGGAAAGCGTGGTCTTCCCAAAACCCCACCACATGATTCATGGAGCAGTAGGCTGCTGACAAAAGGTGGGTAGCAGGGAGCTGATCACCAGGAAAGCGATAGTGATAGTGACTAATATCCTGACAGTCAGGAGCCATTTTGGCTCCTCTACCCACGGCTGAGACCCTCCATCACTCTTGTGGTTTCACAGTCATATATTCCACTTTCTAAAAAAGCCTTTGCTCTCCCTCAAAGGCTTGTGCAAGGCCCACCCAAACAACGGAAGAAACTCATTGACCAAAGGAAAACTGATTGCACCCGAAGCGCTGACACACGCACCGCACAGACAGAAGCTGAGCCTGAGTGTTTTTCTCCACTCTTAGACTCTTGGGAACTTCACAGCTCAGCAGCAGGATGGAAATAACAGAGAGAGAAAGGCGTGTTTTTGTGTGGATGAGTGGATAGAAACCTTTGAACAAGTTCCTCTGTCCTCTATCAGTTGAGTGAGAGTATGGGGTTTGTCCTGAGATCTTCTGAGATGAAGACGAAATATCTGCCACCTTCTGCTGGCTCAAGGATGGCCAATTCTCTCCTTGTTGTACATAGCCCTCTGGGTCTACACCCTGTCCACTTTTCTGACAAGGAGTCAGCCTCTGTCCCACAGTCCAATGCCTATGGTCATGACAACCACACAGCAAGGCCTGTACCTGCCAAGTGATGCAGAAAACTAGTCCTCCAGCCATGCAGCATGGGCACTGCTGGCCACGGTGCAGGGAAGAGGCTGGGGGAAACAAGGAGGAGGCTGTCAGCCGTAAGAGTACATGGAGCCCATAACCTTCTCCCCATGGGCTTCTGAGGGCTTTGGGAAAGAGGGATCATGAGAAGGAATGGGCCATGTGCCAATGATGTGTCCTGGCAGACCCCTGGCTGAGGACTGTCATTCCAGCTCCACAGGATGATGTGATAGAGTATGGTACAGGCATGCTGAGCTATAAGGTGTTATGTCAGGTATAAGACAGAAGTCTGACATAGAAATACCCTTTGGCCTCACTTGAACTCACTCCAGAGCCAGGTACTGCCCCAGCCCAGAGTCATCACATGGGGCATCTGAACCAGGACCACCTGCATCCCTGGGGAAGTGTCTGTGCTGGTTCCCAACCTCTGACAAGCCATCAGCATCAAGAGAGACTGAATATCGCCACACTGACAGTTTCAGTATGCAGAGCCATCCACATTCCTTCCCCCTGACTCTGGGGAAGAAAACCAGGTGCTACCTGGCAGCAGGATGTGCTTGTGCTTCACCAAGCTGGCCAGATTGGTACACAGGCCCCACTGCATTCACAGTGCAGCAGGGAGAGCATGCTTTTGACATGTCCCTAGTCTCAGCCTCAGAGGCTGCTCACTGTTCTTCCCTCCTCTGCACACAGAAGGCAAATCCCTCCTCATCAGTTTCCCCCTGGGAGCCAGAGCTAACTACTCATGTCCCCATTCACCTGGGGTGGTGGGAAAAGAAAGTTGCTGATGGCTGTGTAGGCATCAGTCTCATGCTTCCTGGTGGGAAGAAGGTTAACACAGCTCGTGAGTCAAATGTGCAGCTTAATTAAAGTTAAAGACAAGCAGGAGAATGGCATGGAAGCATTTGCCCAAAGGCCACTTATCCGGCCACCCCCATGCATGCAAAGCCTCAGTTTGAGGCATCCGTACCTCTGCAGGGACACATCCTCTGCTCCCGGGCTGTGGGCAGAGCCCTCTCATTCCAGCTACCTCCCGCCCCCAGCCCTGCAATTGCCTGTGAATTAGGAACTATTCTTGCTAGTTCTTTGGCAACACAAAAGTTCCCAGAAAAGGGACTTCCCTCTCTCCCCCCCCCCCAAAAAAAGAAAAGAAAAAAAAAGGCCCTTCCTGCTAACAGGAACCTTCAGCGAGGTACCCACCTTTGTCTTCCTGCCCCATTGCCACGTACCCTCAGCACCAAGAGCAGTGGGTGATGTTCACAGAACATCTCCTTAAGAAGCAAAAGCGATAGGAAGGTGGGCCAGCTACCAGAGTGGGAAATGCAGTGGTCTGCGAGCAATTGGCCACAAATTGAAGTGGTTTATTTCTGGTAACTCAGCCACAGCAGCTTCCAGTAATGCTCATAAAGCTCCTTTCCGCTTGAGAGATGGTGGCTTCCAGGGGCCATCACAGCTAACTCTCCAGTCTGGCTTCCCTTAAAGCATGCTGGTGGATGCCTAAAGTCAATGAGGGAGCTGAGGCTGCCTAAGATTCCTCATGGGAGACACCAAAGATTTCCTAATAGAACCCAGGAGGCACTTTTACAACTCTGAGAAGTAGCAAGCAAACCTCAGATGGTATGGCCACCGTCCACATATTTGAAAAAGAAAGGGAAGGGTGGCTAATAAAGACTACCTGTCCTAGTCATCCCTCAGATCTGCCTCATCTGAACAGAGATTCCCAAAGACCCGCTCTGAGCAGACTGCTCACATCACCTCAGTCCCACCAAACCCAAGATTAGGCAGCATCAGCTAGGAACAGTTGCGTCTTTCCCTTATATCTGCTCTAGACTTAATGATGCTTCGCATCTGCACTGCCCCATGGGGAAGTTGTGATGTTGCCTAAAAGACGTCTCTCTGGGGAGCTGCAGGAACAAAACTACAGAACATCAAATCCCAATCTTGTCCAGAGCTGTGGTACGACCAGATGACATGGCTTCATGCCATAAAAATGCCACCAGGGCCACACCAAGGTGGAGCAATAGAAGCTGAAATCATGGTCGAGGCAGATATCACAAACTGTTCCTTGTTGTGCCAGATCTGATCATAGCAGACTGCACAGGGTTTCTCCTGACCACACGGGTCCAGCTCCTCACTGCTGTCTTTGGCCCCAGTCAAAGACACTTTGGATCTTGGCACTAAGTGGCTAAACAGCACCACCTGGGGCACTTGATGGAACATCTGGCAAACGCTGCTTGTTGGTTATTAGAGGTGTGACATACATCCTGCACTTTAGTGTTCGGCTGGGTTCCAGGGTTGCACAACAGTCCCCATTACCTGCCTGGAGCTTGGCCCCTTGGCATGTCAGCCTGTGCCCCCTTCACCAAAGACTGAAAGATGTGACACAGTAAAGTTTCTCTGCGTTTCCCTACACTGTTCATTCCAGGACCACACTGACCCTTTTTCCCCCACCTCAAGCTACTGGCAAGGCCACAGCGCTCCCTTGCTTGAGTTCACTCACTTTTCAAGTGACTCCCTCTTTTACCTCCTTTCCTCTTCATTTTGAGACTCAGAGCTGATCATGAGGCTCTGATGAGGAAGGTAGCACCAGCACAGGGAAAGATGGAGCAGCGAGGAAAGTCAAAGCCCTTGCTCATGCAAAGCACCCTCAGTGGGCAGCTTCCAGCCCAGGGTACCCTGTGGCTGTAGCAAGGAGAGAAGGAAGCTCGTTCACAGCTGACATGGAAACTGTGGAAATCAGCATAGAGCACATCCTTACCCTATCCAATTCTGGGCTGACCTTGGAGCAGTCATTCTGAATGCTGAACTTGTTTCTGAATTCCCTGCCAAGTTTCAGTCATGGGGATGAATAGAGAGAGAAATACATACAGTAAAAGGGGAGCAAGGCAAGGGGAGGGGAGATATGTTATCTTCAGCATGTCAACTGGCGAAAGAAGTGCCCGAGCACAGGAAGACAAGCTAAGCAATGTGTGCTAGCATGAGGCTTCTCTTCAAAGCCAGCCAGGGACAGCACTGGACAAGAATCTGAGGTGCTGCAGCAAGGACAAAGTGCCCCTGTGGGAAAGGCAGAGGAAGAAAGGAATAAGGTGCATCAGAAGTTGTTAGCACCTTCCTCCTCACAGAGCTCCAGCAAGCAGGAACATCAAGAAGCCTTTCAGCTCCAGAAAAGTCAGTGAGGACTGAGAGCCAGCAGCGATAGAATATATGCCATTTCTATGTCCATTGCTTACTCTGGGCTGCTGGGGCTGGTCCCTTGGTGGGACCCCATCACCTTTCCTGCTCATGCCCTCCACATCTGCCTTCCCTGGCACTGCTGCCCTCTCCCTGTATCAGTGTGGGCTTCCAGTGAATGAACCTTGAATGCACTGTGTCCTCTGGCAGTGACAGAATTGCTCTCAGCTGTGCTGGAGGTGGCCTCCTCAGGCCAAGCATCTCTATCACAGTGGCATTTTGCCAGCCCAGGACTCAAGTGCAGCACAGCCTGGGCTCCCCAGACCTGCTCACCTCCCTGCAGGACCCACAGCACTGCCCCCTGCAGCCTCAGTGCTAGCAGCAGGGCAGGGAGAGCTTTCTGGGGAGAAAAGGGAAAAAAAAAAATTGCAGAAGCTGGCAGAAAGAGATGAGCTGGTGTCATCTGTCGTGTCACCTCTTTGTGAAGGCTTGGGTTCCTTTATGTTCAGTTTCGCAAACAGCAGCAAATAGTGAGCATTAATATTAATACTGGTGCTTTGATTATTGTTACTACCAACATAGTTGATCTACTTGAGGACTGGAGGAAAGCCTCTTAGCAGATCCAGTGCAGTCAAAGAGAATGAAACGCTCCCCCTGCCCTGCACAATGCACATGGAGAGTTGTGCTCCCGCTGTTTCCCTGATTTTATTCAACCTATGGTGCAAGGCTCCTCTCCACAACATGCCAAAGTGCCTCAGTCCCCGTGCACAGGGCCAAACCCTTGTGGCAGCGCTGAGTTGGCTGGTGAGCTGAGCCAGTGGCCAGCGAGAGGAAATGAATCCCCAGGTCCCTCAGCCACAATGCCGTTAGAAGTTAACGGGGGAAGTTTATTAAAAAATAATAGCGGCGATAAAAAGGAGGCAAGGAAGCCGCCTTGGAAGCCGTTCAACCACGAGGCCCCTTCAAATGCAAACACCCGTCAGCCTCCCCCGGCTGCACAGCACTACAGGCCACAGCCATCGGCTCTGCTGAGGTCCAGCGCCAGATCACTTCTGATCAAAACCAGCCCCCACCAGCACTGCTGGGAATGAAACACATCCCCTCACCGCCTTCTGCCAGCACTGGTTCCAGCCTGGCCAGCGATGAATGAAAGCATTTCACAGAAGCTGCCAGTGCCGCTTCCCAGCAGTTTTCCTCCCTGCAGCTGGGGATTCCCCAACGCCTGCCTGAGGCTTGCCCAGTGCCCGCTCCCTGCAAAGCAGCAGTGAGATCCTCCCAGCCTTCCATCCACACTTTCTTTCACTTTGTTTACAAACAAAGCACAATCGGAGGCTCAAGGTGCAGCCTGGGGCTCCCCCAGTGTCACAGGAATCAGGTCTGACATCCCCCGAGGAACATGCACCTTGTAATGCTATTTCCTGAGCTCTCCTTTCCCCACGTCCCCTTCAGCACCACCACTGGGAAGGGTGACGCCTCCAACACCCCTCTAGCCCATCCTCCAGCTGAGGACCCAGAGTGTGACCAAGACCCACGAGGGCCTCCCGCAGGAGCAAAGTGCAATGCTTAGTCCTCATTACACTTACAGTGCATCACCCCTATAGCAAAGCTCCCCACGCAGGAGAAAGTTCAGCACGACCCAGTGTAGGGTCAGTGCATTCAGCTGGGGCTTCTGGGGCTCAGAATGTCTCAGGGCAGAGCAATGGCTGCAGCTGGGCCACCATCAGTGTACTGGGTTTGGCTGGGACCTGCTTGACAAGATGACACTGGAGACGGAAAGCAGTGTCCTGCAGCTGGTTAATGCACACTGTCCCTCACACTGAGCCCAACATGCTCACCAATCACCTGTGCAAGCCAGAGGCAGGGCCAGATCAACCTTTGGGAGCCAAAGGCATCTTCAAATGAGGTGCTCCAGGTGGACCTCTGGAGGGGCTCATGAACATGAATTGTTCCCGCAATGATCAGACTCCCACACATCTCACTGTGAGCACAGCCAGTGTGAGGGCAGAGCATGCCAGATCAGGTGCCCCACGCATGTAACCAGCTTCATCTTGCTGGTCCTGGAGGAGAAGCTACACCAAAAACTACCAGCTAATGCTCACCCAGCAGACTTCCCCTCCCACATGCAGCTCTCTCTGCCCTGAAGAAGGTGGGCCTGACGCATACCCCTCATCACCGAGTGCAAGATTCTTCCCTCAGGCAGGCACAGGCTCAAACGCAGGTGAGACCGGATTAGCCCTCACCATCTGCCAGCTCTGGCCACCCGCATCCATTAGGAGCTTCCTCCCTCCCCAGAGGGCTTTCCAGACCCCCTGAAAGTTTGCCAGGGATGCTGAGGCAGCACCAGAGGTGGCAAAAGCTCCATCGACAGCCTATGACATACTAATCCTGGGATTAACTGGAGTTCAGAGGTTAATTACAAAGGTGTGGAGACGGAGGGGGAGAGAAGAGGGGCCACAGGAAGACCCAAAATAACTCTTCCATCTAAGAAATAAGCCTAGACCCAGGCTGCTGCATTTTCAGAAAGACATCATGAAGAAGGCAATGCTCTGGGAAGATATGTTCTCTCACCTGAGGCTGGAGGGATCACCCCAACTTCATCACCCTGATTCCTGATCCATCTTTGGCTAGCCACCAAGCAGCCCCCAGAACCCAGTTTGCAAAGCTGACAAAGCCTTCCCACAGAAGTGTGAAAATTAAACCCACTGGAAACCATGCATGGCTCCAGCACAACCCAGGCCAAGCAGGAACATAAACTGGGGACGCAAGGAGTAAATACCTCAGTGGGAGGGCGGCAGGATTTACGAATCTTCCCACCCAGACTGATTTCAGACATCCCTGCAGTGCAGAGAGGCACCATGCAGGGAGACCTGAATAGGCTCCCAAGCTGGAAGCAGCATAAACACTTCAACCTCAATTCATTATCAGAAAACATCACTAATTCACTCCAGCACAACCATCCTAAGTGTGGTTGTCTGGATTCCAGACCATGAAGCAGCTATATCCACAGGACACTACTCTGCATTAAGTAGCTGTATGCAAAGAGAGATGCCCAGGTGCTCTGCGGGGCAACCCCTGCACAACCCACTGAGACCTCTGACCCCAAGAGGGATGATGAGGTCTCCCCTAAGCAGGGACTCCAGGTCTCAGCCTCAGAGGAGATGATGCCAGCACACCACCAGGTTTCTGGCATGCGCCTCTCTTACCCCATCACCGCCATGTCCCCAGGGATTCCATCGGAGGTGTCACCAGTCAGGAACTGCAGCATACAAGTACACATCTGGAAGGAGTTAGATGACGAGAGCCTCTGCCAGCTGTCTTCATTTAGATTTGTTCATACTTGGAAGCGCTGTGCAGCGTGATCTGTAAAATAAAAAGTTACACTGATTGACATGAGCTGAGGGTTTCCTCCGAGACACTCCCTGCCCCCATCATCTCCGCCTGGGAAGCCAGCATTAATGCTTATTACATCCTGGACGCCAGCAGCGTACAGCAGAGGAGGCCATGCAAAAACAACGAGAGCGCAGCAGTTAACCATCGCCTCTCTTCCTGCTAGAGAGCAGCCAGCCCCAGCAGGGGTAGGACATCTGTGGGAATATTCCCCTGGCTAACACCAGGGCAGCCCTAGTGATACCCCAGGGGGGACCCCACTGGGAAGCCAGGACCCCTCCCTGGGAGCTCTACCCCCTGCTGGGTGCAGCAGCACAGGCGGTTCTGGGGGTTGCTGGGCTCCCAGTTCCTCCCCTAAGGGACAGAGGAGACACAAACCCTGTCATGACAATTGCTTAGGCATCTCTTACCCTGAGCTTAACTTAAACATTTGCAATACTACTGAGCTCAGGAAGGGCTGCAGAGCTCACCAGGAAACAGATGGAAAGCTCAGGGAAACCTCCTGTTCCTATTACTCACAAATTTCTCACCTGAAGCTATTTCTACAGCTTTGCCTCTGGGTATAGGAGAGATTTGACAAGGTCTGAAGCCAGACAAAAGAGTCTACCAAGAACGCAGTGTCTAAGCTGTCACTGATTCTTAATGGGTTTGTCAACGCATTGGGATCAGCTGCTCCCAATCTGATAATCTCAGTCCCACACACAGAGCCAGGGGCTGCTGGGAAAACAGCTGATCCCTGGGGTTGAATCCTTCCCTTGAAAAATGAAGAAAGAGTAGGACAGAAGCTACCAACCGCTGAGATGGAGCTCTACATCCCAAGCAAAAGGATGCTGCTTTGCCAAAAGGCAGGTGGGGTGATGGGGAGGAGTCATGCTGGAAGTATATGTACTGCATGACAGCATTGTACCTGTGCAGAGCCTCCCTCTGCTTCTACAGGGCATATGTGACCAGCTCAAAAGCAGCACAGAGTGCTTGCATCAGAGCCTGTGTTATAGCCTCATCTGTGTGACACACAATCTCCCAACAGGGCTGCCAACGCTGGGCCCCAGCCAAGAGCTTGCATTCTGAGGGAATGTCTTCAATTAAAGTCTTTTCTTCCCCATTTTGTTTAAAATTGGGGTTGAGCGCTTCTAAACAGATGTGTTGAGGTAGCCAAAATATTTGCGTTTCTGCTGGCTGCTTGTTTGGCATCCACACGTGGCCATTGCCAAAGTACTTGTCCCTCCCATCCGCTCTTAGTGAGAGGCAGCTTTGGGGGGTGAGCACCCTCCCTGTGCTCACCCAGAGGGCCAAATGCATACAGTTCCACGTTTCTCCAATGTCTTACCTGCAGCCCAGGCAGCTGCCATGATTGTTGGGTGCTGCAGATAAGATACACTGCATGCAGGGAGCAGCATCCCCAGGACACCTGTCCATGTGCTCACTACAGGGACCAACCCTGCAAAATGCAGCAAAACACCCCAGGGACTCCCCACCTGCTCAGGAACATTCCTAGAAGAATGTCTGCTCTACCAGCCCCCTGCTGTGGTTCCCATTGGGTGCCCCAAGCCCATAGCTGTGTTAGCAGAGCTACCAGCAGCCAAGGTTGGAGATGGGAAAGATCAAGGTGACCTCCAGTGAGAGCAGCAGGGGCTCAGTGCACCTCCGTCACTCATTCTGGCTCATCTTAGCATGTCTTGGAGACTATTTCCAGCTGCAGGGAAGTTTCTCTGCATGCAAACTCCTGTTCCCTGCACAAGGAAATCCCACCACCGGAACCTGACCCCTGTGACG
>JAOWBP010051123.1:0-16576 GCA_028571105.1 Tragopan temminckii | reverse complement strand
GAAGGGACACAATAGGGGAAGTCTGCATTCATATTCTGCGCTCACGTTATCTGTGGGAAGCAGGATCTGTTTGATCCGACCTGGTCTAAATAAATAAATGAATACCAGCCACCAATTGCCCAGTCCTAAAGGTCAGAGCGAAAGAGAGAGATGGGGAAACAAAGAGCTGCGATGACAGAGCAGGTCAAACTGCATTAAATGTCTAGTTGTCTCCCTTGTGCCTCATCAAATAGCTTTCTTTAAAGCAAGAGGGATCTTTTCTTCCCGTGAAAAAATTGCCAATTCATCAGTGAGCTGGAAGGTGACGAGTGTTTGTAAACATTACAGTCAATATAATTTTCTCACTGTCTGTCATTGTCGATTTACCTCGTTTAACTGCGTCGTTTACCCAGCAAAACTGTGCCTGTATGCTGTACAGCATTAAGTACCAGGGTCCCTCCATAGGGATAGCTGCCTAACAGTACTCTGAGCCTTACCCTGCCATATGGCCCATGTGCTTCTTAGCGACGGCAGGGCAGACAGCAGGGCATGGCCTGTGCTCAGCCCTGCACCACGGCACCTCCTCCCGGCAGTGGCCCAGGGTGATTCCTTTTTGCAGCTGAGCTTTGGTTCAGCTCTCTGGAATGAGGACGGGCTGTGCGATGTGCTGGGGAAGGAGCTGGTGTGGCCATGGAACGCCCAACAGTGCGGTGACACTGCCGGGCACTGGGTGACCTCACCTGACACACTGCCTCCATTCTCATAAGTGACGGTAGGATTCAGAAGAGAAAAAGCACGTTTTAATACTTTTATTTTGTTGGGTGATCAGGTAACTGCTAATAAACTCACTCTTTTGAGGGTACTGCACGATTGTCAGAAAAGTTGGTCTCATCAAATGTACAGGTTTGAATAATCTTTAGTAGCCAATTGTCCAGATGAGAAAAGTTATAGATAAAGATGTAAAATTCGTTCATCTCAGTCGCATACAAAATCTATGGGAGGATCAAACCCTTAACAGCTACTGCCTCTGAGTCGGTATCTGACCCCTGAGGCAAAGCATGCATCCATGGGAGGAATGAATCAGACCTCGTTCAGGACAACTTCTGAGACTTCTTCCAAACCTTTTAAAAATGTTTTGGGCTTACCAAGGAAAGCAGAATCCCAGATTTTTAGGAACTTCAGCAATACTGTGTGTCAGTTTGGAAGAGTGAGAGGGACTAAAATGTTATGCTAATAGACTCAGGGCAAAAGTGGGATCCATCTGACTCAGTACAGACCGAGTCCAACTGCTGTGTTCTAAGGCCCAACAAGACGTGTCAACACCGGAGTTTGGGAAACCACAGTGGGAGCATTTCCAAGATTTGGAAGAGGAGATGTGCCTCAGATGTTCCCAACTTCACTCCCATGGGCTGAGACTGGTAATTCCAGGTACAGCACCAGGTCCTTCTGCTCTGAATGTCACCAAGGTCTCCTGGAGGGCTGCACTCTGGAGGTACCACATCCAAAGCTTCTGGCTCTTGAGTCTGGGATACATTTGTCACAGCCTGACAGGTTCAGATGTGGCACAGTCTGCAGAACCAGCACCACTCATAGCTAGGAAACTGCAGCAGCCATGGGACAGTGCATAGCAGTGGGCACTCTGCCTCTGGAGTTCTTAGGGATTTCCAAAGGCTGTAGTTTACTGGCTCTGAGACCACTGCTTGGCTTTAAACCATTTGGCTGCTTGGTTGGATGTATCTAGCATGAGAGTGGTGTCTGTGGGAATGTGTGTCTGTGTCAGTAACCACAGTGTTTGCAGAGCTTTCCTATGGTGCACAATCCAGCTGATTCCCTGGGTGCCAGGGAGCAACATGGGGTGTGTTGGAGAATCCAGTTGCAGGGCTGCAGCAGGGCTGCAAGAGGAAAGGAGGGAAATTGCTCTTCCCTTTTGGCTGATCCTTTTTTGCTCGGTGCTGTGAACTGGCCGTAGCCCTCCACATCCTCCCTAGCTCTTCTCCAGATCACTAACAGAAACATATTTGAAATTCCATTTTATAGTCACCAAATCGTTTCAGGACCAAATTTCCTTTTTAGCATATTTATGTTTAGTATAGAGTGAACTTCCTCAAAGCTTGGCCTGGTGCTTAATGATGCACTAGTAACCCTTGGCACATGGGAGTGACTCCTAAGCCACTCCGGTTGCCTGCAGAGACCTGGCTGGGCACAAGAACCTCCGAGGTACCGCTCACTCCACTGCAGCAGAAATACATGCTGAGAAAGCACAGATGGAGGAATGTAAGGCATTGCAGGTCAAGGTACACAGTGCACACCTCAAGGACAGTTTGACCTCCAAGCACCAGGTTCATCTCACACTGCTGTGTGTAACCAGCCTACACCACAGCTGACAGGAGGATGGCTTCTTTCAGTGGGATTGGGAAAGGCTCATTAAATATATTTATGGGATACAGTAGAAGAGACATTAAAAAGTAGAAATCCCTGACTCTAACCAGATCCTTCCTCCCAGACAAATTGGAAGCAGTTGGAGAACTGGAGACTTGACAGAAGATGGGCAGAAATAAGAATCAGCCCTTCTTACCCCAACCAGGAATGGCAAAGCCATCAGTCCCAGATGCGGTCAGGAAAGGGCTGGGCTGTATGTGCAGGGGAATGGAAGGAGGGGATGCGTATTGCTGCATCTTGGTGTGGATGCTACGAGTTGGGCTGTACACGTAGGCATTGCCTGTTGGGAAATAGGTATGGATGCAACTGCAGTTTCCTTAGAAGGTAACAGATATTAGCATTAAAGAGTAGAGATTGTTTAGATTGTTTGGGGGGGGAGAGAAGGGAATGAGAGAAGAGAGAGCTATTTGAGAAGAAAAAGGATTTATTAGCCTTTGAGAGTGGGGATCTGAGAGAGGCTGGAATGGGCCTGCTATGTCATTATGGGCTGCACTTGGAGATGTTTCAGAGAGTAAACTAGTAATAGAAATATTTTATAGGCCACCTGACCAGAAAGAACAACTGGACTGTGAAATGACTGTGCAAATAAAACAGGCATGTGAAAAGGAGAGAGTGGTAGGAATTGAAGATTTTAACTACCCAGGCATAGGCTGGAATACATTAAGGGGAGGGAAGTGATGCTGGAGTTATGTTTGCAGATCAGACGCAGGCCTGCTTACTAATTCAGTCTGAGCATCCACTGCATGGCTTGGGTATTGCAGAGGGACTGCACGAGGACACGCACAATGGGGAGAGCCCTGGGGAGGCAGCTTTGACTGGCTCCAAGGGAAGGGATTTTAAGACTGGATTGAAGCAAAATAAAAAGAAAGGAAAAAAAGGAATGGTGGGTTAAGTCTGAGCTTGAATTTCAAATATTTGGGATTTACTGGGCTCAGAGTTCCACAGAAGCAATTGGTGGTGTGTCTACAACTGTCAAATCATGACTCACTAATTAACTGAATCGTATGATGGTGGCCCAGCTTTACCCCAGTTAAGTTCTGGCTGCCATTGCTCAGGGCTGGGGAAAGAGGGCTTATAATGAAATGCTGGCCCCACTGTCACAAGTGGTAAAAGTCAGACTTGATTTAACGAGGCCAAGACTTCATGCCTGATGCTTGTGCTCACATTAAGCAGGATGATGAGAAGGGGAAATGGAAGTATAAAGCTGGCTGCAGGAACCCGGAGGGGCTCTGGTAGGAAGAAGGGCTGCGGTTCCATTGCCTGTCATGTACAGCTCTTAAAGAGTGGAAGATCCATCAGTAGAGGTAACAATTTCACACCATCAGGAGTAAAGCTTGAAATTGTTAGTGTCTGCTTCTCTGCAAGCACAACCAAGAGAAGGGTTTGTTAACCAAAAATGGCCTGGGTGGCCATGTTCCATGCTCCTGGGTGGAGGGGTGGCCCTTCTGCTCCTGGAGACGTAACCACCTCTCCATGCAAAAATGAGCAGCAGGTTTGGAGCCAGGTGAGGCGGGGCTGGTGCCTACCAGCAGCACTGCTGAAGGGTCGTGCTCCTTGGTAAGAAAGCCTGAAGTAACTTTGTAGGGACAGGGCTGCCTCCAGAGCTTCAGTACTAGGATGTGCAACCTGCTTGTGCTTAGAAGTACTGAACTACTGTGAGAAATGTATGGATTTTATTATCATCATCATTGTTTGGAGACTCCTGCCTTGCTGTTTCTTTCTGACTGAATCAAAAGTACTATACCCAGCTATGCATGAACAGGACTGTGATTTTATTTATTTCAGTGGGAGTAATATGGATCGATTCTGGGCAGGGATCTGCATGTCTGCATTTATAAAATGGACAAGGAATAGCTAATTTTGAAATATACCTGTCATGAATCATTTGTTGTTTCCCTATAACACATATACTTGATTTCATCTCATATTTCCTATCTAATAGAAACGAGCAAACAAAAAAAGATAAACAGCATAGCAGGTAACTTTAAGAGGTTTTAGAAACTTGCACATGGCTGCAGATAGGACACATGAAAGGATGTGAATTTTACTGTAAGTGTAGAGCTACTGTTAAAAAAAAATAGCCTTCTCATTCTGTTCCTTTGTAATTTAAGAGACATGTATTTAGAGTATGTGGGTTTTGGGGAAGCAGAGGGAAGAGGTAGTGAAGAGTGAAAAAGAAACCCCAACCCCCTGACACCAATAGGTGCCAATGAATCACAGCTGTTAGTCACCATTGCTGCCTGTGTGAATCAATAGGAGACTCAGACTATTAAATAAAGATTCAGCCTTTGTATAAAGTATTACCTGATAACCAGCCAGTCTGCATTCCCTGAACGCCTCGTGAAAGGCTCAGGCTGAGACCTCCAATGAGAGACAGGTCTGCACGCAATCATTTAGCAGAAGAAGCAAAAGCTGAATTTTAAGAGTCTTTATAAAAATAATAATAATAATCTGGTATTAATATAATTTCAGTTTCTAATTGAATGAAAATGAGTGCTCCAGTAAAATTAGTTGAAGCACAAAGGCTACCAGAGAGGAAGGTAATTATATTTGTGTTGCAAATGCTTGCTTAGCAAAGTGAAGCATTCCGTGGCAGGTGTCCAAACATAGAGAAGGCTGCAGGCTGTGAGTGACTCGGGGTGCAGCACAGAGGGCAGAAGTGGACCCTGTGCTGCATGCTGGGCAGCTCTGGGCAGGAGGAATCCCCATTCCTGAGCCTCTATGCAGCTCTGGGCAGCAGCAGCCACCAGCCCAAAAGCTGCAGTTTGCAAGCTGTGTGGGATCATATTTGTGCACAGCTCTGAATTTTGCTGGCATCCAAAGCCAAGGGCGCATCAAGGTTGCAACTACTGTTTGCAAAATGTTGAAACAAATACTGAGGTCCTTTCTCCTTTCTTGCAGATGAAAGTTGTCCTCCTTCTTCCTCCCCAAATACCTCTGAAAATTTTCCAAATTCAAACAGATTTTCCTTCAGGTGGTATTATTTTTGGAGGTGAGGAGATGTGCATTTGTTCATTAAAACTGAAATTGTTCAAGAAGCACAAATGTGATCTGTGACAACTGTATCCGAGACACTAATCCACTTTTCCACCTTCTTTGGTGGGGGGTGTTCATCCATTCCCAATGCTGACTGCTCGTTAAAAGAATCCCCTACAGACTGCTGGGGAGTAAGAAAGAGATTTTTTAAATCCCATTGAACTTGAAACACCACAGAGGTGATGGATATCTCCAGTTTGGTTCAGCTGGAGAGGCTGTGGGGGCTCTGCTATGAACCTGGTCACCGTTCTCAGATCTCAGGACTCCAAGCAGCAGGTCATCTCCCAGTACCTAAAATCGAGGTGTTAAAGCAGCAGTGACCTCTCCGGAGGCTGCTGACGTGTGCTCAGAGAGAGGCAGCCTGGAGCTGGGGTCCAGAACTGCTGCTGATGCTGCAACCAATGCAGGGTGGGCTCTGGGCCCCAGGCATCCCTCTGTGCCCACTGCTCCTGCAGCCTGGGAGGGGCTGCATTTGTTCTGCAGAGCCTGACACCGAGCTGATGCTCAGAGTCATTAAACAACAGGAGCAAAATGTTGAATACTGTTCCTCTTTAAGGTGTGGAAAGGGCTGCAGGCCTGGAGAGGGGCCACTGAATTTGACTAAATAAACGTAGCAGAATAGGAAGGTTTTCAGCAATTATTGGCTCATTTTTTTCCCTCAGGCTTTCTAACCCATCACTTTAACTTACTGGCTTAAGCCACTCCTTTCGCCCACATCAGATTTTGCCTTGGGCCATTCTGCTGCTCCTGACAGCTGTCTAGGGCAAAAGGAAATCACCCCACCACACATGTTTTCTCATAACTTCATAACAAGGGGATCTGAAGAAGTCAAAACCTCGGAGGTTCAAACCCGGCTTTAAAAAGCGAGATAAAATTAGGACCTGAAAACCAAGTGCTGTCCTCTGCCACCTGGGCTGTATATCCCGTCGGGCTGCCGCACACGCAAATTAACAGCAATTAGCAGCAATTTGGAAATGGTTACCTGAACTGCTGAAGTCATTGTGGTAATGAGATGCCAAATCACAGCCACTCTGTGCTGCTCTTTGTAGCTGGCTGGAAAGGGATGGGATGCAGCGGTGCCTGTGGGGGTCTGCAGCCAGCAGTGCTCCAGTGTGGCATCGCTGCTGTGCTCCAGTGTCCAGGGTTTGCTGTGCACCTGAAATCTGATTAAAGGGTGTCTGTGAGGGAGTGACACCAAGGGGACTGGGAGCAGACAAGCTTATGGGCATTGCAGCTCCGTGGTGCTCAGTGCCATTAAGCGCTGCTGGGCCCTACAACGGGTGGGTTAGGCAATGACTAGAAAATCATAGGAACCCACGCCATCTTCCCAAGCAGACAAGCTAGCAAACAAATGATGAGAAAAGAAAAGCAAATTAATGAGCAGCCAGCTCTGGAGGGACTTTTATTTTCTCTGCAAATGGGTGCATGGGAGTCTTGGGACTGCTTCAGAAAAGTCAAGGATCCTTTAAACTTCAAAAGGTTGAAGGATCTGCCGGGATCAAAACGAGCTGCCTTCTAATTCCTTTCTGTTTTATTTAGATCTCTCCTCCTTTCAGATCTCTAGAAAAGAGATACCCTTATTCTTCCATATCTCTGTCTGTTTCCACGGAGAGGAGCAGTGAGGAGGTTGGTGTGCCTTAGTGACCGACTGGCAGTCTGAGCTGGTAAGAGATAGAGCGACTTGCCCAAGGTCACCGAGAATTCTCTGACTCTGGATTTTCAATATAGCATCTGCTCCAGCACGAGCCCTCTTTGAAGAGTTTATTTCACTTCTCCTGTGGCTGCTTTTATATGACGACTTTCCCTTTTTCCTACAATTACAAGCGCTCAGCCCAAACGCCTGATAAGGAGGAAAGCTGGTGCGCTTTTCCTAGAACCAGTCTGTCTGCACACTGCAGATCTGGGCCCTTCTGTCTTCCTCATTCTTTCTGCAGATTTGTGTTGGGAAATGCTGAGGGGATGTTCCTATAGCTCTGAGATGCACTGCCCAGTTCTGATTTCAGTCTCCAGCTGTGATGTGTGGCTGCAAGATCAGCCGCACGCATTGACACACACATTCTCCCCTTTCTTGCTGTGTGTTCACACTCTCACATCTCACTGGAAGAGAAGTGGAGGCTTCTGTTGCTGCTCCAAGGTGCGTCCAAGAGGGACAGGAACAAAACTGCAAGGCAGCAGCTACCAGCTATTAAAAAGCGTAATTAAAAATTTAATTACTTCTGAAAATAGTAGTGTCACTGGCTAGACATGCAAATCCCATCGCAAGTCAAGTCAGAAATTCAGGTTTCCAGGAGCATTTAGGATGGTGGAGCGAGGGGAAGGGATCCCGGTAAGATGGGCAGTGGGTGCCGCACCCTTCACCTCCCAGACCGCCTCGTTCCCAGCAGGCTGTCTGTCCGTCTGCCTTCCTCCCATCACCACACTTCCCTGGCGGTTGCAGTCGCTGACTCTTACTGGCATTGCCCACGAGGCGCGTTGGGTCGGAGCACGTTCCCTCCCTTGTTACAGTTGATAAATGCAGCCCTATTAAAATACCATCTCATCCTCACACTAGATTGCAGTCTAAGATAATATGTGTTTTTCCTATATCGTTTATACAAGAAAGATTATGTTAAATGCCAGACCCAGTAAATATTTCAAGATCCACTGCGTTGCTGAGAACAGTTTCTCCCCGGGCATATGTTTCAGAGCCAAAGAAAACACTTTTAAAATTTCCTTCCTGTTTAATTTTTTCAAAGGGCATTTTCCCTATATCTCTTACTGAAATAACAAGTTGTCATGTTCCATGATCTTATTACAGTTGCAGATGTAACTCGGCAGGGAATCTGCCCAAGTTTACATTGAAAATCATAAGACCCCGCTTCTGATCTTTTTTTATCAGCTTAAATCTTTCAGTGGTGTAAGACTTCCAGCTTTTACCTCATTGTAATCAGAATGAGAATTGCTCCTAATTATAACACTTAAGTCCTCTGTTGTGCTTTACACTTTCCAAGCTCTCTATCTCCATCAATTAATGAATCCCCAAAGCAGTATTACATTCCCACTGAAAAAATGGGAAACCAGAGTGTGAGGGCAGAGCGCCGATGGGCAGAGCTGGCAGAGCAGCACGTGGCATGCAGTGGGGAACCAGCAGTGCCAAGAGGTGCCATCGGGCTCTGCTGGGTTCGTGGCTGGGTGATGGGTTAGAAAAACAGCTTGAAAAATTGCTTTCATCAGAAGGGGGTCAGAGCAACGGCCTGGCACCACAGGTACAGCCTTGGAGCAGTGAGACCCTCCTAAGGTGTGTGTATACAGGGAAGGACATGTAGGTAAGGCCGTGCATCTGAAATGAGAATGAACCCAGTTCCAATCCCAGTGCCTTTTTGCAGTTTGCAGCCTGGTCTCTCTGAAGTCCTGCTGGCTTATCTGTGCTGGGACATGTCCTGCTCTGAGGGGTCACTGTGAGCTGTGCTGCCAGGGCTGTGGAACAAAAGCTGTGCCCACACAGAGGCATGAATCCAGAACAAAATAAGCTTCATTCCAGAATAAGGTGCAGGTGAGAATTTTAACTCACCTCATCTACAGTGCATTAATTACTGTGGTACATCCGTTCTGGGAAGGTATTCCCCTGTCAGTAAGCCCATGGAGAGTAAAGGCGAAATGTGAGCTTGTGAGGGATTAGAGAGGGATGTTTAAAAGTTCAGCTGCACTTCACTTAAAGGAATTGAAGCCTTTGGAGGTTTCCCCATCACTTCTGGTGGAGGTCAGATTGCTTTTATCAGAGGATGAGAAGAACTGAGATGCAGATTTTTTTTCTTCTGAAGTTAGTTGGTTGAGAGGGAAAAAAAAGAATTGACTTGAAGAGGAAAAGCAGGTTACATGGATTTTAGCTGATGGGATTTTGGAAGGTGTGAGTCATTAGGAAAGAAGAAGGGAAAAAATAATTTTCACTAGTCGCTATGCATAATGCAGAACAGTTGTTCCTCTGTTTATTTCTGTTTTCCAGCAATGAAACTGTTGGCACGCTCCATTGTGAGATGGGGATTGTGCAAACTCCAAAGAGAAAAGCAAACAGGCACCAATACAATAGCAGCTGCTTCCAACTGTAACACCTGACACAAAGATGTTAAACAGACCTAAGAAGGAGGGACCATTAAACGAGACGTATTCTTTTAGCTTTCACTTCCTGAAGGAATGTCCCATTTCTCCTCTTGTATTGCAGAGTTTGAAAATTGAAAAATACTTCATTAAAATAGAGACAGTGTGAGATGCAGTGGTTTATTCTTAGCACATTTAAAATTTTGGTTCAATATTTCATTCCTATAATTCTCTTACGTGCCTTTCTTAAGAAAAACTGATGCTCCAACACAAGCACACCTGCTTATGCCCCTCCTGGCAGTTCTCTCCTGCCCATGTGCGTTTTTTGTCCCTTTCCCCAATTTCTTTCCTTTCTAAACTCCCCCACACTGATTATTGTCATATTGTTCACATTGTTGCCTACGCTGCCATCAGCCCTTTCAAGGAAATGAACCTAGAAGCAGCCAGGTCTGCTCAAGTGGTGCTGTCTGCTGAAAGTGCCTCTGGTCATGGCAGCTTTTCTCAGAAGAACCATTCTGAGTACATGAATCGCGGCTTGCTCTGACCTGCCTGCTGCTTGCTGTTGTTGTTTGGAAGGGATTCACAGAGCAGAGTCACGCAGCGATGTCGCAGCACTCCCCTGGGCTGCCAAGCAGCTCCGTCACACCGCGCAGTGCCATTCTGGGCTCTGCTGGAGCCCACGTCCCCAGTGCTGCTGTGTGCAGACAGCTCAGTGCTGGGGGCTGCGAGCCCTCGGGCCAAGGCAGGCTGTGAGCTGGGCTCCCACAGCTCTGTCTGAGCATCTTGAGTGCCAGTGTTCCCAGGCAATGCCCTTCCCAGGTTATCGTGTCCTCTGTCTCTCTCCAGTTATTCTACAGAACAGGACAGTCTCTGCATGGCAGTGATCCAAAGCTTGCTGGGCTGGAGATGGTTTGCTCAGGGACCTGAGGGCAACGTCAGTGCTGTGCGCTCTGCTCAGCCCTGACTGGAGCTCCCTTGGGTGCTGCAGGCCCTTCCCCTGCGGGCGGTGGGGCACAGCACGGGGTCTGGGACCTCTGTGGAGCTGCACTGCTTGGCAGTGCCCCATGCTTGGAGGCTTTGGGCCCCGTGTGCCTGTCTGTCCCCAGGCTCATGAGAGGGATAGGAGAGAAGCTCAGATCCAAATGCGGATTCCAATCTCACATACTGAGGAAATATGGTGTTAGGGAGATTTCTCTTCTTGTGTATCCAGCCCCAGCCTTGAGCTCTCTCCATCGCACAATTACTCTCCCCTACCATAGCCGTGTATCTCTCACTCCAAATTTAATACCCACATTTATTTTCTCCCAAAGTTTAGCTTGTCTACAACAGAGGCTCGAGCTTGCCTGTATGTGCAGGGCTGGGCCAGCGGAGCCATTCGGACAGGCTGAGGAAAGCCAGCCAAGCAGGTCAGAGAGCACAAAGCCTTCATATGCTTTGTGAATTGCTCTCATGGTTGGTGAAACAGGCAGTTCGGGGAAAAAAAAAATCTCTGTCTGTGTATGTGGAAATCTTTGTAGCTCCCGTCTAGACCTTCCCTGCTGTTCGGGGAATGAGGGAAACTGCAGCCGGAGCTGCGAGCCTGGGTGAAATCATAATAGTGCCATTGACATCAGGCTGTGCACAGCCACAGCGCCTGGCGGGGGAAGCGGCTCACGCGGCCGCTGCTGAGGGACCCCGGCCCACATCAATAGTGCTGCTTTCCCACTCAACAGCCAAAATACCCATCGGGAGTCCCCTGAGCTTTCAGTAGATCCAGGAGAGCTGTAGATCAGATGTTGTGTAAGTAAACAGCACTGCAGCACCCCATTTATACAGGAACGTGTGTGCGGTATGATGAGAGTCACTTTGGCTTCCGTAGTGCCATCAATGCTCTGCAGTTCTGATGTGAGAAAATAGCAGGTGGCACCTTGGAGGCTGAAACACGTCGAGGTTGGCCGAAGTCAGTGTGTTGAGCCATATGTTGACCCAAATCGCGGGGAGTCTGTGGGTTTCATGTCCCAGCTTTGTTGCTCTCAGGCCCTCCCTCGTGTTTGTCAGGCTGCCAGGACCTGATGTCTGGCATTCCCACCCCGTCTGCCACCCTGTCCCAGCGAGCTGCCTGCTGGAACAGGAGCCTTCAGCTTCTCGTTTTGAAATCACTTTGGGCTTTGAACTTCTTTCTTGGGTGTTTTTTAAAATCTCAGCTAAAAAGAATAAAAAGACTGTATCCAAAAAACTGTTGGCAGTAAATGCAGTATTTTTTTTCTGTTTTCCTTTATTTTTTTTTTAGGTTTTCTCTGCTTTTTTTTTGCTTTTTTTTTTCTGATTTGAGAGTGCTTTAAAGCAAACTGGAGTCAGGCAGAACTGACATTACAGTGCTATTATCCTCTTTTTCTTTCATTTTCCTGGCAACGAAGCATTGCATTTCCTGCATCCTGACTTCCCCAGAAGACATTTCCAGGGCCTCCTTTTCCTCAGAACTGCAGCCCCAGCTCCCCAGGTTGTTCCTGTATGTACCAGATCCATGACATCAGCTCCACCATTCTGTCTCTGTGGCTGCAGAAATAGCAAGGTGGTGACTCAAAACGAAAAGCGCTTTCCAAGTGGTTATGTTGTATTTAGTATATTAACCACCACCCCTCGGAGGAGGCGGATGAATGTGGGGGAGGAAGAGGTTGTTCTGGAGATTTTGTGAGAAACTTCTTTGAGTGACAGCATTCTGTGACAGTTCCCAAATGCAGTGCTTCTAACTGGCTCCTGAATCTGCTTATCTGTTGGCAAATCTCCCCAGCCTGCTGCCTCTCCTCCCCGGGAAACTGAGACATTGCAAAGGAACTACAAAAGAGGCACCCAACACAGTGCCGTGATGGCACAGGGACGTGCAGTGACCACACTCTCCACACTCCAGGGCCAGATTCCTTCTGGCCCTGCTGACCAGAATTCTGATTGCATGTCCCCAATTATTTTCTGAGCTGCTGCTGACTTTTAAGACCTGCTGCACAGCTAACTGATGGGAAATAAAGCCTTTATAAGTGCTACTGGCAGTAGTGGTGGGGGAGGATCTTATTATAAAGCCTTATGTGGCACGCTGGCCTACGCTATAACTGTGTGTTTCAATTGTGCTCTGCAAACTTTGCCCCTGCAGACTGGTGGAAAATGGCTAGATGGAGCATGGATTCATTTTCTAAAGGAAATGAGGATATAAATTCATTTAAGAAATGACACGCCAATTTTTCTTGCTCCGTTTTCCTCTCATAATAAACGGTACAGCTGCCAGGAATTTTTGTGAAAATAACACTTGCTTTCTTCTTCTTCTTTTTTTTTTAATCCTGCTCAAATGTTATAAAATATCCAGAGTCAGTTATATCATATTTACGATCTCAGCTGAGGTAAACCTCACTAAACAAACGAGGATCTGTCCCCATTGACTGCTGACAATGATAGCGGCATAGACTGCAACATTACTTCACCAAAACCAGGAGAAAATATATAACCCATTTACTTAATGGACTGAGCTGTAATGTCATCAGTTAAGTGAATCCTGTGAATAAAGAACAAGATGAAGTAATTGCTTCCAAAACATTTACGGAATGAAGTAGAACTTCGCAGTGACTGGTCTCCTGGGGTCCCACTGATAACCTCTTTAGAGCAAAGTTTGTTCTTCTGTGCTGCAGGGATCCTTTCCTGGGTGTCTTGAGGTGTTCGTTCACTCACTGGCATTGAAGGGGCAGCTGTGATCCAAATCCACTGGCTCATGGGTTGCCATCTTGGTTTGGTTTAAGCACAGCAGCTGGCATTAGAGCCTCCTGTAACCACCACACGTTAAAATTACCACAGCGCGTACTGCCAAGTATGGTTAAGCTTGTAAGGCGGTATAGTAAAGTCTGCATGCCTTGAGAACACACTGGTTTAATGACCTCCAGAAGTCAGGCTGCTTGCCCTGCATCCCACAGATGTCCTGCGGGGCTGGGAGGTCACTGCTGGGCTGGGTGCTGAGCAGATGTGCCTTCACCAGCAGGAGGTTGGCTGCTGGGGCAGTGCACGTCCTGCTCTGGTTCTGGAGGTGCTGAGCACCTGTGGGTTGGTCCTGCGTACAGCAGCTATAAATGCAGCCACAGCAGGACCAAGAAGTGACACAAAGCTGCAGTCTGTATCCCAGCTGGGACAATTTCAAAACAAGTGAAGGAACGCTCCTGGGCTCATGTTGCAGTGGTCATTCTTGGACTGCTGTGGGACAACAGTCTGCAGTACGTGCAGCTGATCTTCCACTTGGGTTTGGCTTTTTTCTTGAGAGGCAAATGAATGGGAGAGAAAATACAAGCAGTGAGCCATCTCACAGCACAAGCAGAGAACGAAGGGCTCACCTGTCACGATGTGGCTTGGTGACCTCTCCATAGAGACTCTTTGCTACAGGATTTCAGGGGTGTTGAGTTCATCTGGGAATTTTTCTGTTAAGGAACATAAACTGTGGCTTGAAATACCATTTTTTCTCTTTCTCTGAAGAGTTGTTTTCCTGAATCTTTGCAGCTCTTGATGGTAACCCGTGACAGAGAACCAGAACATCAGGTTGGAGGGGACATCTGGAGATCACCCAGTCCTGCCGTCCACTCAGGGCAGGGTTATATTTGAAATCAGGCCACCACCAATAATCAGTTTACACTTGGCTGTCATTTTGTAGAGGTTTCTGCCTCTGTAGCTACACAACGAACGAATCTAGCATTTGGTACAATGAATGAGACAGGAAGTTTCAGCTCATGAGACGAGTCAGCTGTGTGCAGGACAGCCCAGTGCTTGGCGGCAGGGCACTTGGCAAGGGGCCCATCCCTGATTGCCATCTCCCCTCCTGTCCCCACTGCTCGGCTGCTGAAGGCCGTGGGACCCGCACCGTTGTGCAGAGCATGAAATGAGATGTTTGTGAGGCTGTGCTGTGGGGTCAGAGACCTCGGGGTGGGGGTGGGAACGGGAATTGTTCAGCAGCCGTACTTACTAAGCAAAATTAACAACCCGCCTTCCTTATCCTTTGCACAATGCCCCTGTCTGCCCTTCTCATGTAATTTTTATATTTCCCTCAGCAATATTATTTGCACGATGTTTTTTTTTTTCCCACATGCTTATTTTTGCTGGATACTTCACATTGGCTGAAATGTTGAGTTCTTTCCATCTAACTTAGAGGTTTCTGGTCTTACATCTGCTCTGGAAAATTTTAAGTGCTTAATTAACATGCAACTACTGGAAAGGAAGAGAAAAAGGAAATAGACGATGATATTCTTTTTGTCTGACAGAGCGGAGAGCCACGCACTACAAACTGCAGGAAAAGGGGTTCATCGGGAGATGTGGGTCCCAGCCCAGCCCTGTGCTGGGTGCCACTTCCAGGCAGTGCCCAATCTCTCTGAGCCTCCTCGCCCACCTCCTGCTATTGCGTCTCGCTTTTCTTTCCCATTCACTTCTTTTCTTGTCTGCTGAGGTGGTGAGCAGCTTAGGGCAGGCATCAGCCAGCCCAGAAAGGTTCCTAGCAGCGCACCTGCCCTGCGATACCTTTGTGCTCAGCGGGGAAGAGAGACCCCTCAGAATGGTCCTGGTCTAAAGTGGGATAAATTTCAGCTCCGAGAAAGCCTTTTTCCCTCCATTTGCTGCAGAGGGAACCTAAAACTACTGTGTGACCAACCTGGACAAAGAGAAACTTGTGGGAATCTGCAGGCTAGAGGAAGCAGCTCAGTAACACCTAAGTATAACAAATTACAATGCTAGGAAAAGCTACTTTTTGTGGGTTTCTTATACACAAAGACTCTCACTGCTGAATATCACTATCAAAGCGAGCGGAGCAGAAATGACTCGAGCTCTTTTTTGTAACAGCAGAGATGGACTGCAAGCAAAATCCAGCACCGTTCTTCTGGGAACAAATAAACAGGGATCTCTGTTAGAGCAGTGCTTATGGAAACCTAGAGGAAACTTAAGGCCTGCCACTTTGTTTGCAAGGAAAAGGAGAAGAATGAAGGTGCAGGGCTGGGCGTGGGGTTTGCCCTGTTGAGTTCTCTTCAATGGGAGTGAATACTGTGCACAGCTGTGCAGTGCGAGCTGCCTCACTATAGCCAAGCTGGGTGGAAGAATTATTTGAAGGGGAAGGAACTGTGTGGCATTTAGCTGCCTGGCTTCTAAACACAAAGCCTTCTGGGATTAAGACAGCAAAATGCTGAACACCAGCAAAATGTCTAATTAAAAAAATAATAATAATGAAAAAAAAAAAGGAATTCCTACCCCCAAACCTTTCATAGGCCAAGCAGTGTTGTGAAATGTGGTGTTTTAGGAGAAAACTGCAATAACAAAGGGAGATGGAAGTCATTAAGGGATTTTAAAAGCAGCCACCACTGGGTGGGACAGCAGGGCTGTTTGCTGGCCTGCTGGATCACCTCTCTTCAGCAACCCCCATCACTTTACATATCTTCATGCTGCTCTTCCCTGCCCTATTCCCCCTTATCTCTGCTCCTCTTACATCTCTTTCCATTAGATTACTCTGGATAGCTACACTTTTCTCCTCCAAAAGCGCATATTCCTGAAGACAACCTGTCATTTGCCAGCCTGCTGGGTTATCTATAGGGCCTTTCTTTCTTTTCCTGCTGCCATGTGTTTGTGCAGTGCATGCCACCACAGAGCTCAGTTCCGCTGCCGTGAACCCTACAGCTCCCCAGTAGCAGGACTCAGCCAGCAAGTGGGTGACAGCAGCCAGCATCGCCATTGCTTGGGTAAAAGAGCAATACAATTCTAATCAGTAATTTGTGAAAGTCTTTTCTCACAGATTTCCTGCTACAAAATCATGACTCAAGCCACACCATTTGCAGCAGCTTGTCCTTCAGTGGGTGAATGTTTTTCGCCCAACAGGACACTGATTCCATTCAGGTATTTGTGCAAGCGGCGTGTCGAGGTGTTGTTGTTATGGTAACTCTTATGCATTAGTCTTGATTCCACAGAAAGTGCAGTTCTGCATGCTGTGGGTTTCATAGAATCATAGAATGGCCTGGGTTGAAAAGGACCACAATGCTCATCTAGTTTCAACCCCCTGCTATGTGCAGGG
>JAOWBP010051122.1:0-16578 GCA_028571105.1 Tragopan temminckii | reverse complement strand
ATAAAGTCTTTTAAGTCAGAACTGACCCTTAAGGGTCATCTTGTCCAACTCCCCTGCAATAAACAGGGACACCTGCAGCTCCATCAGGTGCTCAGAGCCCCATCCAGCCTGACTTCGGATGTTTTCAGTGATGGGGCATCCACCATCTCGCTGAGCAACCTGTGTCAGTGCTTCACTCAAAGGACTAACATTTTCACTAAAAAAATCACTAAAATTCTCTATAACTATGTTCCACAATATGCATATGTTGACACTTTGGGGGAAAATATTAATCTTTTTCAATGTACTACTAGCCATTCTAGATTGCCACTGATCACCTTCCTTCCTGCCACGACCTTATTATTTTTAAGCATTGAATTTTAAATACTGAATACACCCATTACATAGAGTGGGGTTTTCCAGAGGGTGGATAACATTTATCTTGTTTTTGATAAAAAAGGCAAATGTAACGTGGCTATGCAAATGTACATTATGCAAACGATTCAGGACAGTCAGTTGGATTAAAAGATCTTCCAAGTTCCCTTTCAACTGAATTATTCTGAAACAATTCACACAAATGTTTGGTTGCAACAGGTGCAATGAACATCAGGGTCTTTCTGAAAGACTTCTAATGGTCTGTAAGAAATTCTGCTATTTGCCACTGCCCCTCCTGCTTTCAATAAACATTACTTGCTCTTCCCAGAGGCATTTCTTTGAATACGAACAGCTACGAGATATTCCTCTCTTCTCATATACTCATATATCATCAAGTTTCTGGAAATACCCAATGACCTGAAAAAATAAAGCCCTGACATTTTAGCATAGGGATACTTTTGCTACTGGAGATAAGATGCACTCAAGTGGAAGGCAGCCTTATTACCTCACTGGCAGTATTAGTGGCATCAGCATCCCCCTGAGCACTGCTTTTAAAAATCCTCCTTTTTCTGAAAGAAGTTGGTTTCATCCTGGAGAAAAATCACTGCAGCTGTCTGGAAAAGCAATAATTTAATTTTCCAAATTGTCTTGGCATGTTGGGTTTCGGGTCTTTTTGGTTTGTTTAATCAAAATTTGTTTTCTTTGACAGGAGGAAGAAACAAAGACTTTTCAAAATACTGCGTGAGAGAAATGGACTAAAGCACTGTGCTGAAGTGTTGCCATGGGCTAAAGAACTGTGGGAAGATCAAAATCAAAGAGTGAACTAATCTGAACACTGCTCATGACCTTCACGTTGACCATCCAGAACTGGAGTAAAGCCATAGGGGACTGTTGGCTTTATACATCCCAAACCCTGCATACTGCAAAGTTGCTTTATGATATGGCTCTCAGCAGTATCTCATTAGGTAATCCTACTCCAACCATGAGATATTACTGAGCAAAATGCAGTATAAAATGCTTTAAACAAATTACATCTTCTTCATTTACATACAAAACAGAGGAGCTGCTAACTTGAGGGTTTTTTTTTCCCTAGCTATGCTTTATGTCCTTTGCCACTTAAAAATTTGCTTTTCTTCCTTGCTACACCAAAAATCATTTTGAAGACACATTCTGAAACATGATTCAGTCTTTAATATAACTTCTTTTTTTAATAATACCTTCAAAGTTCTCTATCAAGTTAAAGTAATTTTCCACTGCCCTTAGTCTACAAATCATAACTCTTTTTTTCTAACAACTTCCATAATTAACTCTTGTAATTATCTCTGCACAATTAGCACCAGATGTCTACCTAATTCATAAAACTGAAATTCTTCTTCTGTTAAAAAACAGATATTTGAATTTTCATCGAGCAATGTAATTCTCTACACTCACCCAGCTTTTTTGTACTCCTTCCCAGTTCCCTTCAGCATTTGCAAACATCTGCTGTTTAGAAAAACTAATATATAAGCAGACTATACTCTAATGTATAAATTATTAGTGTGGATGTTACAAAAATGCCAGTGACATACCTACCTTTCAGATGCCAAGTACATAGATAACTCAAGGCACGCTGATCAAAGCCAGTGTATTTTCACCCAGCTTAGCCTGAGAACAGATAGCTGCTCTGATTCACTTTTCCACTGCCTTACACAAATTCCTGGACAAATCTGCATATTTCTATTCTGCATAAAGGATGTACCTTTAGGAGGTAATTCAGAGATAGCAACTCTGTTACTGTTCATTTATATTCTTCTTATCAGCATTCAGACCAGTGGAAGAGACTTACATCCTAGCTCATGTGAATGAATATTGTATAAGGCACTTGTAAAGTTCTTCAGTAAGCATTTTAAAGTTCTTAATTCTCTGTGGAATTGCTCATTACTTGTTCTGTTAACAAAAGGAAGCAACAACAAAAACAACACCTCATATATTTTCCTCCCGCAAACCTCCCAGCCAAGTTGCCCCGATCGTTACCTCAAAAAAATCCCTAAAGACTCAGAAACTGCTGTTCAATTCCATTTGCTGATCCTACCACTGTACAAAATCTGACAAGAGGAGTGCCAATTTGTGTCACTTACAGCACTGCTGCTCTATGATGTGGACATGTCAACTGGTAGCTTCACTGAGTCCAAGACCATCTCACAAATGCGACAGGTCAGATGGTGACACTGATTACAGGGCACTGTCTACATATGTGCTGCTATGATCGTAGAACCTTTCTTAAGGATGGAAAAACCTCTTCCTACATAGAAGTTTCTAGTATCTTGTTAGGAATTTTGGTAATTCTAGCTTCTGCCAAGCTAGAAATGCTTAATTAAGTAATACGTAATTACTTCTGGGTTACTATCAACCTGAGATAACAGTCTTCAACAAAATTATTGGCTTCATTTACCTCCTAAAATATCCATTCAGTGACTTCAGTGCAAACAAAATTGACAAAAGTATTAAGACGATTCTTGGAGTTTCTAACCCACTGTGCTTTGTTTAATCTCAGAGAATCACTCTCAGAAAGGTCTTGCTCCCAGTCAAATGCGACTGCCAAAGACAAAGAAATACGTGAATTCCCATTATTTTATTTTTAACCAAAATCTGTCATATCTCACAGGCTACTTGATATATGTGAGCTAAAACCACATATTAGATCATCTATCCATCTCCACAAAACATTAAGCACTTAAGATAGACTTCAATTATACTAAACTGCTCAGATGCCCCATACTAATTTATTATAAAGCATCCAAGGTATCTGACACGAACATACTTAAAAAGTGCTGCTTATATCATGTACTTTTTGGTTTTTCACATTACATCGAGTAATCTGTTTATATCATTTCAAGTTCGTTACACAAAGTTAAGTATGGCTTAAATAAATTTTTTTCAGAAAATATTCTCCGTATTTTTTTTTTTTTTTTTTTTGCCTTAAGCAGTCACTCTATAAAAAAAGAAGCAGTACTCCTAGCAGCACACCCCAAAACCTCACATAAAACTTTCCCTTAACTCCTATAACAGCTGGAGTCACACATGCTCACAGTCATCACCTCTCTAGCTCAATGATTTGTGACTTCTTCCCCTCCCCACAACATCATGCATTTTGCAAAGACTACCTCACCTCGCCTGCTACAAACTGGTGATACAGCACTGTCACAGGGCTGTCATCCAAAGAGATCTGGACAAGCTTGAAAAGTAAGCCCATGTAAACCTAATGAGGTTCAATGAGGCCAAGTGCAAAGTATCCGAGATATGTATACAGACTGGGAGAAGAACTTGAGAGTAGTCCTCTGGAGAAGGACTTGAGGGCCCCGACACATGAAAAACTTAGTGTGAGCCAGCAGCACATACTTGCAGCCCAGAAGGCTAATGGTACCTTGGGGGCACCAAAAGAAGGTTGGCCAACAGCATAGGGAGAAGATTGTCTCCCTCTACTCTGCCCTAGCAAAGCCCCATCCACAGTACTGGATCCCGGCCTGCAGCTGCCAATGCAATAAAAACACAGAGTTGTTGGGTTCAAAGGAGTGCCGCAAAGATGATCAGAGGGCTGAAGCACCTCTCTTACAAATAACATTTGAGGAAGCTGAACTTGTTTAGCATGGAGAAGAGAAGGCTCCAGGGAAATCTTATTACAGCCTTCTAGTAGTTGAAGGGAACTGAGTAACAGGTTAAAGGCCCACTTTTTATAAGGGCATGTAGTGACAGGACAAGGGGAAATAGTTTTCAACTGAAAGAAGGTAGATACAGACTACGTATCAGGAAGAAAGTCTTTACTGTGAGAGCGGTGAGACACTGGAACAGGCTGCCCAGTGAGGTTGTGGATGCCCCCCTCCCTGGAACTATTCAAGGCCAGCCTGGATAGGACTGTGAGCAACCTGGTGTAAAGGGAGGTGTCCCTACCTACAGTAGGGGGGTTGGAACTGCATGATCTTAAAGGTCCCTTCCAACCCAAACCATTCTGTGATTCTATAATAAAAGATGGGGCATTCAGAAAAAATTAGGAGGAATGATGAGGCAGTGAGACAGACTGCCCAGAGAACTTGTGGATCCCCCATCCCTGGAGGTGCTCAAGGCCAAGCTAGACAGGACCCTAAGCAGCACGACCTGGTGGTTAATAACTCTGCCCATGGCATGGCATTGAAACTAGATGATCTGTAAGGTTCCTTCTTACCTAAGTCATTCTATGATTCCATGATTACATATTAGGCAAGAGAAAATCAGCAAACAAGTTCCATACTTGAAGTAATCAGTATTAGCCTATGAGAAATGAAACGACTTTTTCCTAAGTACTGGGTAGTAGATCATCAAAACCTCAAAAAACAAAGCAGACAAAATGCACGCATCTATTGTTGAACTATGAGTGAATCAGAACCAAATGTTAGCAATTTTTTTTTTCACCTTCAAGCACCAAATCATTTTGTACAGAAAAAGAAAAGTATTTAATACATTAAAACCTACTTAGTGTCAAACTACCTCTCTTTCGGCGTAAGTCTTTTTTCCTCTGTTCTTTAGCAGAATAGAGAATACATTTAAATGATGACTGACTCACTCAAGGAAAATATTTCATTTAACCACATGAGGGCACACCACACTACAGTAAACAGTAGAATAAGCAATCTGTGAAATCCCTGCTTTTAGTTTACTTTTGTGCTGTACTATTGGTTATGAATGATCCTTACCACTAAACAGCATGCATTTACAAACTAAAATTAGTGATATTTAACTTGTGTTTGCTGGAAAAGAAGCACTCCCAGGCACACACAGTCCAGGATGTTCCTGAAGTATGTGTGAAATATAACTTTCTGACACAGGTAATGGAGAAGCAACAAGGAGGTGCACTGCTGGACTTTGTTCTTACAAAGAAGGATGGACTGGTTGGGAATGTGAAGGTTAGGGGCAGCCTTGGATGCAGTGGCAATGAGAGAGCGGAGTTCAGGATCTTACATAGAAGAAACAGGGCAATAATAGAATTGTTATCCTGAACTTCAGGAGAGCCAGCTTTGACTTCTTTTACTTAGAGGCATCCCATGAGCTAGAGGCACTGGAAGGCTAGGAAGCCCAAGAGTTGGTTGACATTCTAGTACCACTTCTTCCAAGTTCAAGATAGGCACATCTCTAAGAGTAAGAAATCAGGCAAAGGTGGCAGGAAACCTGCACTGATGTGCAAGGAGCTCACAAAAAATCATAAATGGAAGAAGAAAGTTAACTGAATATGGAAAAGACATCTGGCTACTTGGGATGAATATAGAAACATCAGGGCATGCAGGGATGCTACAAAAGGAAGGCTAAGGCCCACTTGGAATTAAATCTGCTGAGGGAAACCAAGGACAACAAGAAAGGCTTTGAGTATGTCAAAAGCAAAAGGATAACTAGGGAAAATGTGGGCCAGTTGCTGAATGACGTGGGTGCCCTGGTAATGGGGGACACTGAGAAAACAGTGTTACTGAGAGCCTTCTTTGCTTCGGTCTTGACTGCTAATACTGTCCCTGGGGAGACCCAGACCCTGGAAACAATAGACAGAGTCTGGGGAAAGGAAGACTTTCCCTTGGTTAATGAGAATCTGGTCAGTGGTCATCTCGGCAAACTCGATGCACACAGATCTATGGGTCTCAACGGCAGAAAAGACTGCCAAACCACTCTCTATCATCTTTGAAAGGTGATGGAGAATGGGAGAGGTACCAGAAGGCTAGAGGAAAGCCAGTACCGCTCCAGCCTGTGAAAGGGAAGTTCCATATGGACACAAGGAAAACCTTCTTTACTTTGAGGGTTACAAAGCACTGGCACAAGCTGCTCAGAGATATTCTGGTGCCTCCTTCTCTGGAGATATTCAAACTCACCTGTACACATTCCTGTGTAACCTACTCCAGAGAACCTGCATTATTAGCAGGAGATGGGACTGGGTGATCTCCAGAGGTCCCTTCCAACTGCTGTGATACTGTGATTTCCTAGACACTTCTTTTTGCTATAAAAATCTGTTAGTGTCTTTAAGATACCATTATTTATGATTTAGTTCTTAAAAGAACTTTACTGAAAAGCAGGAAAAAAAAAAATTGTATTAAGAGAGAAAAACAAGATGGCAATTACTTTAGTAAGTCTCTGTGGCTTTCACTAATAATTCTGGTTTCACTTGTACTGAGGGAAAAAAAAGTTTATTTCCTTAATGGACATCACAATTAGAATAACAGCTTTAATATTTTTGATTTTCCAGTGAGTAAGGAAATGTACTAGAAAAACACTACGTCAAAGGATTTAGTGTTTAATAGGATCCTGAACCAACAGAGCAAGCAACTATAAAGACAGGTAGTACTACTTTTATATTTATCATAGGAAGGTGAAAGAAAAAAGGCACAGGGAATGACATTGGACCTGGAGGTGACTTTCAAAGCATCTCTGCAGTAGTTATTACAGAATGGCCCAGGTTGGAAGGGACCTCAAGGATCACGAATCTCCAACCCCCCTGCCACATGCAGGGCCACCAACCTCCATACCTAATACTAGACCGGGCTGCCCAGGGTCCTATCCAATCTGGCCTTGAACACCTCCAGGGTGTTCAACCTCTCTGGGCAGCCTGTTCCAGCACTCACCACTCTCATAGGAAAGAAAGTTATCAATAAGACCTTGAAGATTACCTCTCCCAGGCTAAGCATATTGTTTCTGAGCAATCCTAAACAATATTCAAAATGATCTCATCCATCACTAAAATAAGAAGGAAAATGGTTCCCAGGAGTTTGAGTTTCAGTTAATGTAAAGTAATGCAAGTGAAAGAAGAAAACTATTTCAGAAACATGCAGTGAGTTAGTACTCTGGTTTCTCTGTAACAAGCAATATATCTTTCCTTAATGAAAACCTTTCCCATAAAGAACAGCAGAAAACAGAAGCAACCAATCTTCCATTCTACTTATAGAAAAGATAAAAATCAAAATCTCCCGGATATGGACATGATTCTATTTTCTGGGAGTTCCTGTTTCCAATAGTATGAAGAATAATGAAATTAATTTATTCATCCAGTGAAAATTCCTTACGTTTTTTGTTTTCATTTTTAAATAATGAACAACAGGGAAATGAAGAAAACAATTTTCTTAACAGTCATTTTAAATGAAAAAAAAATCATTCTTCCAAGAAGACTGTGCAAACTTCTTTAAGGTAAAGTCTGGAAAGGTAAAAGCAGCTGTTATTACCATGTTATTTCAATTCTTTTCCAAAACAACTTTATTTAAGTAAGGCATAACTTCACAAAATGATTCAATGATCTGAAGGAGAACAGACTACACTATTACAGGTTTTTGTTTTCTTCCCACAACATTATTATCTATTTTTTAACCTTTGATCCATCAATATGCAGAGATTCAGGTATCTCATATAGGGAAAGGAAGACTTAGATTACTGAGTTTGAACAAAATATGATTTCTGATGATGAGTATTCAGGGCTGATGCATTTCACATTCAGCCACTCATTTACCAGTGACGACAGCCTCCAAATAGAAGTATCCAGGCAAAGGCAAATAACTGTTTCGACTTTCCATTTTAGCTTGCCAATTGTTTCAGTCCTGAAATAACTTCAATGCAATCACAGCAGCACTGATAGCCACACCTTCACCATTCAATTGTAGTCATGCTTACATAATGAACAGAAAAGAAAACACCTTCAGAGACTGTAAATACACAGCAATGATAAATTTTTGGTCAAAAATACATCAGAGAATATTCTGTAAATTTTCAGGCTTCTTATTCTGCATATTCCCCACACCAGATAAAATTTCTTTCACCAGCATAGAATTCAGAAATCTAGAAGTTATGTATACTACCATATTTCAGCTGGAAGGAACTTTTGCAGCACTCTCATCCAGGTTTGCATTAAAATAAGGCTAGTTTAGATGTAACATCAAGGTTGTACCAGACCTGGACCAGCTTTGAATGAGTCCAAATACTCAGACTGCACCACCTCCTTGGCCCAAAACTTGTAATGTTTGACCACTGGCACGGTGTAAAATTATTTCTAGATATCAAACAGACATCACTTAGATATCTTGGCAACTTCTACCCATTGCTTCCTTTTCTGTTATATATCCTCCCTATAATATTATAGCTTTTGGCTCCATTAAGGCTCATGGTTCCACCTTCTCTGCAATCTCCCATCAGGCAACTGTAGAGAGCATTACGTTCTTTTTAATCTCCCTCATGATGAACAAGGTCAGAACTCAGCCTATCCTTGTGTTTTGCACTCCAGCCCCCCGCCCATCTTGGCTAGACTAACTTTAGTACAGCCATGTCTTGTACTCACAATGGCCAAATCATACTAAAAAAACTCTGTATTTCATCTACAGTCAAGATCTCTTCTCTTGACAAAGCAGCCGATTTTTCTCTTTTGTGTGCTTTTTACATAACACTCCAAGAAAGAAATCAGTCTTACAAAACTGAAGGTAATTGTGTAATTAGAAACAAATAGTCTGAGAAACATGAAGGAGCTTGTTGAAAGCTTATATATTATTTCTCTCTCTTTTTTTTTTTTTTTCTTTTTTTTAAATTGAGCTTTCCAGTTAATACCATCCAATTAAAGTAAGATTCACAGAATCACAGAATTGCTCAGGTTGCAAAAGACCTTAAAGAGATTATCAAGTCCAACTGCAACGGAACCATACTACCCTAACAGCCCTCTGCTAAATCATGTCCCTGAGCACCACATCCAATTCATTGCTGTATGTAGAAGGTATGTCTGATATTATATACATATATGTGTATGTATCTGCTTATCTTCTATTACAGATCAGCAACCTCACCCACTGGGGCTGTGGGCTGTCATTATGGTCTAGGAGACTGTATTCACTGTGTTAAGGGGTACTGTTCTGTGCTGGCACACAAACATCTAATTTTATAATTTTATTTTTTGGTGACCTGCCATGGCAGTTGAGACTGCTAATTCAAATTGCCTATTTAGAGATAGAATTTGAGACATAAAAGAGAACATCTACAGAATCTGATTTTAGTCAAACTAGAAGCAAGTCCTTTCTAACAAGCAAGTCTTTTTAAGCTACCCAGAGAGGTTGTGGATGCCCCATTCCTTGGAGGCGTTCAAGGCCAGGTTGGATGGGGTGCTGGGCAGCCTGGGTCTGGTATTAAATGGGGAGGCTGATTGCCCTGCCTGTAGCAGGGGGGTTGGAGATTCATGATCCTTGAGGTCTCTTCCAACCCAGGCCATTCTGTGATTCTAACATCATCTCCTTGGCTTTCTCCCAGGATTTGCAAGGAAGATAAATCATTTCTGTATCACTTCTGCTGTTCTTGATTTTTTTTTAATCAGAAGAACATAGAGCAATAACATCATCCCACGCAGATCCAACAGCTTCTTATGTCCCACACATTCCACACACAGATCTAGTTGGGTAGAAATCAACTTTTTTTTTTCTTTGTTTCAACAAAAGCATCATGAGTAATACAACTAATTATCCTGCTGCATATGGTACCTGAACCTGGCTAATCACCCCAGTGCTAGGCATTTGTCTGCCTACCTTACAGTTGGCTTGTGTTCTATTTTCCCTGCTGATAAAGAAATGGAATTCTTTGCCCTTCCTGCTACAAATGGAATCCTTCTTCCTAATCCACTCTCTCTTACCATTAATGCTGTCAGCATTGATTTTCTGAAGAGTAGCACAGTAACAATGGCTTTGGTTTAAACTTAACCATATGGAGAAAAAGTACAAAACTACAAATTTGTGGAAAAATAACCCTAACTGGCAATGGCAGCCAATAAAAGCCTTAGAAACGTACAAGAAGATATATATATATATATATATTCCCAGCAGTAAGTGGCAATTGGCAGAACAGAACAGCAGGTGCCGAAGAAAAGGTGTTATGCCTGAAACACAGAAAGTGACATTAAGTCGGTTTTCGACTCATTCTGGCACAGGCTATAAAGGCACACAAAATAAGCTTTTTATTAAAGAACAAATGTATTATTTAATATTAAAGTATGTAGACTTCAGGCTGTATTTTTAACAATAAGCTATTTAAGAAAGATGCCATCCTGAACAACGTATAATTCCATATTACATTTTTACACCAATTATCTCAGTAGGATATTACTGCTAAAAATAAAAAGTAGATTTTCTCCAGTCACCTTCCTAACAAGTGCTTCTAAACTGTGTTTTCTTTAATTATGAAATGAAAAACCTTTCCAAAATGCCAAAAAGTCTAACATGACTGTTCCAGAATAGAACATAACTGTTCCATAGCATAACTTTCATCTACAGCTAAGTACTTCTCAAGTAAAGAATCATACTCCTTCCTAAATACTGCAAGAGGTACTGAAAGCAACCCAACATAGTCTTTGAGGATGCAGGTTAGTTTCTACATCAGAGTAACGTATATGAGTCAGTCTAAATTGAAAAACATCTAGGGAAAAAAACAACAAACAAACAAGGTTTGACCTGTAAAATATCAAATAATTGCAAATAAATGCACTTGAATGTGTAATAGGGAAAATTTTAGCCAGTTAGCACAAGGAATGCATAGCAGCTTATAAAAAAATACTGTCTGCAGTATAACGTAAAAGAAACGGATAACAAATATTAAGATTAGTATGCATGAAGGGAATAATTGTGTAAGCATTATAGTAAAAGTAGAACAAAAGATCAACAGTTAGTAAAAATAAACAAAGTTTAGAGTCCCTTCTGCCACTTGAAAGATTACAGATTGTGACATGTACTTATCTAACTGCTTTCCTAAGGAGTTTATTTGTACTTGGGTTGGATATTGTTGGGTACATTTCCTTAGATACAATGAAACAAAATAATTTATCTTTATCATATTATTTGATTTTAGTTACATTTAAATAAATAATCTCCCAGACTTCATCTAAATAATTGCTCATTTTAGCCATAAGTATATGAATGTTATCAGGAAAGGACCAAAACTTATTTGCCCTTCTATCTTCATACGAAGCACACTGTTACAGAAAATGCCCCCTTAAAAAGGTTTACCAAGGTACATTCTGGAAGGAGCTAATAAAAAGTAATTATGCTATAAAATCCCAATAAAATATAACCCCATGTCACTCACTGACCATCAATTTCACTAAGATATATGTGAGAACATAAATTGAATAAATTTTTACTTACGGGAATTACCCACAAGCATAACAGAACTATGAGCCTGTAAGTGAAACCAATAACTTTTTTTATTGCTAAAAGATGTAGACTGGGAGGTGTGACTGGAGGTTCTTGGGAAAACGCATAAAAGAGATAAAAAAGCCTAGTTTAAACCAAATTACTTCTTTTGGATTGTTATTAAACTTTACCTGAGGCCAGATCTGTACTAGACTTACTGCCTGAATCACCACTGATTGCTGAACATCCTCTTCCAAAAACACAGCTGATTTGTGCTCTGCATCAGGGCTGTTTTGGGCTGCCCATGACTTGCACCTGCAGATCCTGCTGTACCAACAGATCATACCCACACTCAACTTTAACTTTACTCACTTAAATAAGTGGTTTTTAGTCAGAAACTTTTAAGCTAGTACAAACTCTCTATAGCCAATTACTGTGAATTTGTCAAGCATATTTCACTTCAGTTTCTTGTCTGACTATGAATAGCATAATATACAGCATAATATAATGTTACTCAGCATAAATATGAGCTATTATGCAAAGATCAATTGTATTACTTCAATGCTTAGATACTGCTTAGTCTGTAGCTATCTAAAATGATGATCTTGCACTTTTTCCATCGCATTTGTACATCTTTGACCCATTCAAGGCAATTTTCCTCAATCAGCTTAAAATTTAAAATAAAATGGTAGGAGGAACAAATGAATTTTCTTACATATAGCACAGGTCAACAAATTCAGATTATCTGTATCAATTATAACGGTACATTTAAAAGTTAAAGCAGTGTTTGACTACAAGTTGATTTTATTCTTTCAGTTCACTTGATCATTACTACATTTGGCCTCAAGTTCTTTAACTTCTGCAGACCCTTTCCCCATATAATTTTCATGATAGAGCTCTAACCAGAAGTTATTTCCTGAAAACCATATTGAAGATTTGGCGTCAGCCTTTCAAATTCAACACATTTGGTACAATGCCTTACTCCAAACATCTACTATTAAAATCCCTTTGTTATGCGAACAAGTTTTCCAAGAAATTCTAGGCCAAATAAACATGATTCACTCTGTTGACAAACTGTCAGAAAGGTGTAAAGAGGTTTTAGAAGTAGATGTGGGAGTATGATGCATAGAAGCACATGCCTAGCACCTTATTTTTAACTATCTGAACTGGAAGGAAAAATACTGAATGCATGCTTTGGTGTACCCTACTGAAAAGTTTGCTCAACTCCACACGATACTGAGCTGATCCTCTATATTCCTTTGCAAGAGTAGATTTAATTAGGTCAGACTATATAGAGAACATTTCAATTAAACCCTGAGTTTTACTTTATGTCAAATCACCACTCTCAAGGAACAGTAAACTGTTCAGTGCAATTATTTCAATCAAATAAAACTATCAGCTCTCTGAAAAGCCCCAAATTAGGAATTCCTTGCAGTTCACATGCTTTAAAGTAGATGTACACTTCACTACAAACTGGTTCATATCCCTAAGTACATTTTTTCAGCTGGGTGGTTATATTGTTTCTAAAGTAGGAAAGCAACCTCCAGAAATAAATACATTTGTGTGAGTATATATATATGTATTAATTTATGATGGACCCTTCCCAGCAGATGGACGCACAGGTCTTCAGCAGAGCGACTACTCAGAAATAACCGAAGTTATTAAAAATATTAATTTGTGAAAGAGTAAGGGAGCTTTGATTAAACCATCTAGTTGTGAGTTAACAAGAAACACTGTAAAACTTGACTAACATTTTGAAAATATCAAAAATTAAAAAAAAAAAAGAGTTGAAAGAAAACAAAGGTCCTTCTTAGAAGTATTTACTTGAAATTAAGAAAGGGATTATAAACGCTAGGTAACAGGAAACATTTGTTTTCAGGAAGATAAATAGATCAATGTGCCATTTAGGAACAATTAGGAAGATTTACATTTTCTCAGTATCATTCTCTTATCCAGTATTCCACTACATATTCAAGGTTCATTGTTGCTTTTAACAATTTGCAAGATTTTCATCCATGACTGTGAATACTAAGCATGTGGAAACAGATCAATAAGAAAACAATCAGCGAGAAAGGTTTCATTTTTGAAATAACAAAACCAACCAAAGTTAACACGCAGATATTCTTCAGCACTGGATGAACTGTCTCCGTAAATACAGATTGTCAGACGAGCTAGAAGCTACTTGGTACTGTAATAGCCATTGATATATTTATCATCTCCTAAAAGTTGGGGGGCTTGTTTGGGTATTCACAGACAGTTTTGTGCATTCATATATATATTTTTTGATAATATTGACAGTGATAGAACAAGGGAGAATTGCTTTAAGCTTAAGGAAAGAAGGTTTAGATTGGATGTCAGGGGGAAGTTCTTCATTATGAAAGTGGTGAGGTGCTGGAACAGCTGCTCTAAGAGGCTGTGGGTGCTCCACCCCTGGAGGAGTTCAGTAACCAGGTTAGATGGAGCCCTGGGCAGCCTGGGCGAGTGCCAGATGTGGAGGTTGGTGGCTCTGCCTGTGGCAGGGGAGTTGGAACTTGATGATCCTTGGGGCCCCTTCCAACCCCAAGCCATGCTATGATTCGTTAAAGTAGATCAATGAAAAAATTAAGTGAAATATCAAATCAAAATGGATAACACAACATGAAAACAAGTGGCAAACAACAAACTCTGCCTTCAAGTGAGGCAGAAGATGCCTGCAAATGACACGTTCTCTTTTACAAAGAGAATTTGCACTCAGATTTGCTTATTTCCAGTATCTGGCACCTACAACCAATCTCTAAGCCTAAATCTAAATAACCAAATCTAATCACACAGGCAACTGCAGGTGGAAGCAAGGTGTTCAAGAGGCTTAAATAACCACTTTTAGTTCCTAAGTAAAACTGAACTCACAGAAAGGATATTGAGTTAGAGAACCTTAACAAATTACCACAGAAATCCATTCTGCATTTGTTGAATATTTTTGGCTGGAATATAAATTCAAGCAGCTAGTAGGTAATTGTTATGACCTCTTTAATACAATCAGTTATGAAACGAAAATTGGTGTTGTTGTTGTTTTGTTTTTTTTTTTCTCTTTCTTAACGTTTATTAGCACAAGAAAAGTGCTGGGCAACATTTCACAGCTACCAGCCATCTGAAAACAAAGTATTTGCTATTTAAGTATGGATGTGCTTTGAAAGATGCATTTCCACCCTTTATTACAATGTATTTGAAAACAGACGCAAACAACCGTAGCCTCTGCATCAGTCTTGCCTTTTGTTTCAGACAATCCATTCCTGAACAGCTTTCTTAAATACAGCATAGGGAGCTTTTAAAGATAGATGTAAAACGACGTAACAAAACAGGAAAGCAGCACAGACTAAGTGAGCAAAAAGCTCTTGGAAATATGAATGGTCACTCTGTCATGAGCTTGTACAGCACATGGCACAGCAGAGCTCTGATCCACTGCAGCAGATGCTAGAAGATGCTGAAGCCCAAATAGATGCCATTATTCATTAGGCATACGGTTCTAATGCCTGAGCAGTTTGCAATGAATCACAACTTCACCTTGCTATGACTTGGGGGCGCAGCTTGCACTCAGAGATAAAGCCCCCATTTAAAATCCTGTTACCAAATCAAGAAAGTGTGCTGATTTATCTCTGGCTGATAAATGCCCCACTTTTGAAGAAGGCGTGAGGTCACTTATTAGTCTCAAATTTGAGCACTATCTGGGAAGAAGCCAGAACTTCCTTACAAAGAATATTGGGCTCTTCTAGACTAAGTGAAGTAAGCTGCTAGCAGAAAAAGATGCCTCAGGGCTGACCTGAAACTTTGCAATTAGTTACAATAATAGAAATGAAAACCCACTTTTACACACGCACACACAACACAAACACATTTCCTTTTTGTCTTTAATAGGGAGATCAGAGTAGCTGTTTCAAGAGATAACAAAATTTTCACAGAAAGAGGCAAAACACCATAGACTCTGACAATATTTAGAGAAACCTGATTGCTCATTAATTCTGATTATCAGTCTCTGAGATAAGACAAAGCTTGTGGTTGTTTACTCTTGACCCAGCCCTTGATCCCAATCCCAACACTTAATAGAAATGTTAGAATTGACTTGGAACAGTAGAACCTGGAAATATTCAAGGAAAATGTCATGAGAATTGAAGTGAGAGAAAGATCAAAACAGCGTTGTGACCTTTCCTGCTTTCTGCAAGACAAATATATTAATATTATGCCTTGAGTTCATTCAAATCTTTCTTTTTTCTCCCCAGGAAATTGCTCAGATCATAGTCACAACCATTCACAAACCTCAGAATAATATAATTAAATAATGGAAGTAATTAAAGCGTAACAGCCAAGTTCCCCAACCCCAGCTCTTACACGCCAAACAATCTCTGATCAGAGAGCTTTATTTGTTTTCTTAATTCCCCCTTGGCCTGTGACAGATTTTTAACTGAAACCCTTCAGACTTCAACTACAGTGAAGGATATACATAGAACAAAAGAGAAAAGATGCCAGAGAATTAAAAAACAATTATCATGTTTGATATATGAATAAAGTGACAAATAAATGATGCAGCACGCATAACTAAAATACAGTATTAATGAAATTAAGCAAAACTAAAGTTGACCACAAAGAAGCACTAAGGACACTTGCTACCTTTAATGGTTCAATGATATATAAACTTCAATAGTGGAAATACTAACGTGTGCACAGTGAAGGGAAAAAGCAAGGATGTGCACAAAGTTGCCACTACTCAGAAGAAGTGAAAGATGCTGTGAACAATGCTTTACGTGACAGATGACACTACTCACTGATGGTCAACAATGCAAAGACTTAATACAAAAGAAGTTCAGGAAAAAAATGGGAAAAAAAAAAATCATCCTGCCATACACGCATGGAAAGGTCTTCAAAAAGAGTTTCCAAGCCATCTCATCACAAAACAGAATCAGTTTTACCTCTGCTATTCCTGACAAGGGTACAGGAAAACCTTTTTCTAATTGTTCTGAAGACTTTGAATAGTGGTGGATTGCATGATTTCACAGAATCACAGAATTGTAGGGGTTGGAAGGGACCTCCAGAGATCATCGAGTCCAACCCCCCTGCCAAAGCA
>JAOWBP010051121.1:0-16591 GCA_028571105.1 Tragopan temminckii | reverse complement strand
AAGGCCAGTCTGGATGTGGCTCTGGGCAGCCTGGTCTGGTGGTTGGCGACCCTGCACATAGCAGGGGGGTTGAAACTTGGTGATCATTGTGGTCCTTTCCAACCCAGGCCATTCTGTAATTCATTTCATAACTCTACAACTGTTGGTACCACTGAAACATACCACCCACCATCTCAGTGTGCTCAAATCCACTGTTTGGTCTCCATAAACATTCAGCAAATAGTAAAGAATGTCAGTGGGTGCAATTTCTTCTGCACAGAGGAATTCACTTCCATACCTTTTCTTCATAGACACTTTCCTGTCAGACACCATATTGTCAGACTACTCCTCTGCTACCATCAGTTGCATGGCTATTAACATGGATATTACCTGTTTTTATATGAATACACAGGAAGATTGTGAAAGAGCCTCTGCATCAATGCCTTATAAACTTTTCAAAAGTGCCAACTACTGCTGCACATACTGGTAATATCTACAAAACAGTCCAAATTCTCTGTAGACAAGGAGCAGATTATACTACACCCCAATGTGTATTTTCTAAGTCAGTCTCCGGTGGACAGGGATTTTTGGAGAAAACTGTGTCCCAGTGAAAAAAAAAAAAAAAAAAAGACCTCTCATCTTCATGTTCACATCTTTTTGTAAGTCTTCATAATGACATTTCTTTCCTTTTCTGATCTATCCTACTCTTCCCATAGTTCTCTGAACTTTGTGCCAGACAGCATTTATTGTGTGTCCCAACTGTGCCCATCAGAATATATAATCAAGGCTGGCAAGTTTAATTGTGAAGTGTGAAAATGCTGTCTCCTGTGGTGTGGAGTATTTCTTTAGTAGAAGTAATGCATTTTGTCAACATCAGTGATTTTTTTCTTCCTTTTCATATATACAGATTAAGACACTCAATCATGATCAGTAAATCATTCACCTATGTCAGTTTCTATACAGAAGATCACTGCGATTTGATGTTTCTCTTATTTTTACTGCTTATCCTCTGTTAATTGTACAAAATTGAACATCATGCTAGGCCTGTTTTGACTCTTGAAGATGAAGTATAAAAATTATTTCAGCTAATCTGTCATTCAGTCATTCCAAAAAGTAAGTGAAGCAAGGACTCATTTGTTTATTTTAATATCAAATAGCACCATTTGCTTGATTAGATATATCGCACAAATGACAATTAGAATTTCCTTTTTATCTATTTACACTACAGAAATTCATGTTGCTCTTTATCACTTCTTTTCTCCCTGCTTTATGTTTGCAGAGTGGGTGGGTGAAAGGAGTATTCTTTCTTAGCTTCTGTGTATCATGGAAACTAACACCAAGTATCATTTTCTGCTGTGAGTAAAGACACGTAGAATTAATTAAATCATGGAAGCATGTCACTATCATCTACAGAAAACTTTATTGCTCCTCCTTCAGTGCAATGATGACTTTGTGTTTCAATGCTGCTATCAGCTAGAGAAAACTGATGACAGACAATCAAATTAATATTCTGCCAAGAATTTTTTATCCAAGTTATAATTACATGAAAACTCTTGCTGATGTAAACAAAGGTTGAGTATAAACAGAGTGATGACAAATCTAAGGTTAAGGTAACATAGATTATTACTGTAACTGAACACTATGCTGGAGCATATGCAAATTAATTCACTGGCAGCAGTAGATGTCAATGCCATTAAACCCTCCCCAGCACACATCTACGATGCTGACACAGGAGATAAGTTTTGGAAGAATTGATGAAGATGTTGGTTCTTCTGTGGTGAGAAACTGACTAACTAAATAACGAAAAAAGACATTAAGAGATCTTCCCTGACCTGTACAAGTGGAAGTGTATTGGAAACATCTGAAAATTTATTTTTGTCCATCTTGCAAAGTAGTACAAAACAAAAGTGTGGGGCAATAATAATTTGCTCTAATTTGGACTTCAGCAGCAAAATGGCTCAACAGATGTGCAGCCGCAATGAAACCGAAATATATTTAGAGTTCACAGATTTCTATACCATATACAGGTACCAGAAAAATATAAATGAGTAATACCAATTAAAAAATAAGTGAAACGCTAAAAAAGTAAAGGTAAATGCTTTTACAACCAAATTTAGTTTATGGATTTAACAATCCTACAGTTGTTTCTGGGAAGTTTCTGTGACTGCATTATTTCTATTTCCTTTAAGTAGATCTCAGCCAAAGAGCTATAAGAAGGATTCATAAAAATTATATTTTTTATTTAAAATATTTATGTAAAAAGAGAGAAAGAAGAAGAGATCCTCTTCTTCTTTGTCTAGGCTCTAATATTATATTTTTAAAGTTCTCAAACAGGACTTTATACACATTTCCTACTATAAGTTCTTTGGAATAACACAGGCATTTAGGACTATTAGATGTATAAAGATATGAATATTTTAACATGGCAAAGTTACTAATAAAGTAGACAATTCAAGATGATTTGAGAATACCTGAAAAGAATGATAAAGAAGAAATAAAGAAATGATTAATGTCAACTAATATTGGTGCTTATGTATAAGCCCATAAAATCTACTATGTTTTTCAAGATTATATTAAGAAAAAGAGGGGTGAAATTTTAATTTCGCTGTTCAAAAGTATATTGATTTCTTTTTTAAATTGCTGGAAATATTTGATAGTATATCCTGAAATATTTTCATTACTTCTGCCCTCTCTCTACTTTCTTCTATCCCCAAAGTTATGCAAAATCAATAGGGAAAAGACAGGGAGAGATTTTAAACCACACTAGCTCTTAGTTATCAAAAGTCAAGTTAAATGGGGAATTGTCAGCCAAAGGAGGTCTGTTCTTAGCCTAGTAGTTCAATATCTTTATCAGTAGGTTGAGGAAAAAAATAGAATATAATTGTTAATAACACTTTCAGGTGACCTACTATTCCTGCAATGGCACAAATCAACGGAAATTTAGTAAAAATCAAAGGCTTTCTACAGGAAAATGTAGCATTTGTGATAATTACATTGTCAGAGTCTGTATAGCTTGAAGTAATGACGCTGCAAAGAATAATGATGAATAACCACTTGAACTTGATCTTCTAAAGATACGTAGTATCTGAGATAAGTCATTCTTGGTTATCTACTATCAACAATTCCTACGGATGCTAGTTTCCCATACAAGGAATGTATGATACTTAAAAATCTGTACTTTAAATTTAGAAAGCTGAAAGTAGAAAATGAGCTGTAAAAATGATGAAATGAACATCTCACTAAAAGAAAGCATGACATTCTAGTTTACTAAAGAGAAAGTAAAATTGGATTTTATCATGTTTTGCAAATGTAGAAATATGAAAGATTTCTGATGATGAAGACTTCTTTACTCTGGTAGATAAATGTAGTAAGTTACAGGATAAAGATGTTTATGCCCTTGAAAAAGGGTACACATCTAAGTTCAGGGGCAATTAAGATTCGAAACACCTAATCAGATGTAAAGAATATATATCCATTATTTTTAGAGATTTTGACGAGCAGTCTTTTTATTTATTTATTTATTTATTTATTTTATTTTATTTTATCTTATTTTTTTTAAGGGGAAATTCCATTAGAATAAAATTGTGTGAGAACCTCATGAAGAAATTCAATGTCCTGTGTAAGCGAGTCTTGCAAACCTGGCACAGCCCAGGAATGTGTAATCTAAGAAAATGCCCTTTATTTGCCTGCTAAATCCATCTTCAAGTAGATAGGTTTTCAAGTGCAATGTATTTAGTTTATGGATTTAACATTCCTACAGTTGTTTCTGGGAAGTTTCTGTGACTGCATTATTTCTATTTCCTTTAAGTAGATCTCAGCCAAACCATTTGTAAGTTGAGGTAGACCAATTCTGTAGCAGGACCAGGAGTGAATAAACAAAGATATATAGGACATCATTCAAGAGGTTTGAATGCTTACTTTTACCAGTGCCTTCAGTGTAACAGAATGTTTTTCTTGCTTCAGTATGTTGCCTTTTGTTAAAAAAACAAACAGACAAACAAAAAGTGATTTGACAGCACAGAGGAATATGCTTCCTTTTCCTTTTATTGTCTCTTGAAAATGTGGATCAAGTGGAAGTCTTTGTGGGGATTGGAGAGCAGAGACTTTTTCCTCTCTGATGGCAACTCAGCATGCATTTGAAAAATCTGAAATAGTCAGGGAGAAGCAGAAAGACATAATTCAGAAGTCACAACATGTCATGTCCTACAAGGGGCTGTGAAGGGCTGATTGCAAAGTGAGGAAGAGATTGAATGTTGCCATACTAAGACTGAGACTGAAGAAAAAGATCCATGTTACAGTGACACAAATTGTGAGAAAAGGCTTGGGTTAATGTGCTTTGACCACTACAGGTGAGTTTAAAAAATACATATTTATTAATTCTAAGAATGTTTAAAAACATTTAAGTTGCAGGTTTTTGTTCCACTTTTTGCAGTTTTCTTGTATTTGTTTGTTTAATTATTACCCTTGATATAAGAAAAAGATGCAGTCAGATCTACCTCAAAGATCAAGTTATTTGGGGATCCTGGGTTTCCTGGAGTTACTGAGTTTCAATGTGTCAACATACAATGATGGCTAGTTGTTTGTTATTCAGGAAATGGTTAATTTCTTTTGAGGGGCAAATCCAATCAGCCAGTCCTTTCGAGAGTCAGAATTAATGTGTTTTATGGCTACAACTGAGGAAGTAGTTCCTTCCTTTTTTTTTTTTTTTTTTTTTTTTTTTTCCCTGCTGCAGGCAAGCTTTGACGTGAATATGCAGATTTGCCCATAGGTTAGTTATCTGTGTGAAGAAGTCGTCATCACTATCCACTCAAGTCTTAAAAACAGTGGGATTCAGATTTATTTTCATCTCTCTTCAATACACAAATAGTGAGCATGAAGTAGTGTTGCCTTTTTTTTTTTTTTTTTTAATAAGTCAGTATCTTATTTCCAGTTAGATGTAATTTTGATGTAATGAATAATTCAGGGATAATGCTGTAATTAAATGTTTTCTAATGACTCCATGTAGAAGAGATCTTGAAAGAATCAAAAACATAACTAAGAAAAGAGATGAATCTTCTTTTACACTGAGAAGGGGAAAACCAACATAGAGATGAAGAACTCGCAAGCAGCTATACAGACGACCACAGTATCTCCCCTTCTTGAGTTATACATGACACACATTCACTTTTCCCTTTTGGGATACTGATATGTACAGTATGAAAATGTGCCATTTACTCAACTATTCACTTAAATTCTAAACAGCTTGGCAATGTTTGAGGTGGATTATGAACAATAAAGGGTATAGCTGCAAGAGCAAGGCCTCAGTGCGGCTTATTAGCAGAGCTGCATCCTCAGTAGGCTTGCAAAGATTTAGAGAGAATGACAACTGGCGAGTGAAGCCTTCTTGTGGAATGAGCAGCCACTGTAATGAATCCAGAAAGGCTATACTTAGCACTGCCTCTAGTGTGGCTCACGTTGATTGAATTGTAAATTGAGCTGGTGCAAAACTGCAGCACACACATGCAATGTATGTTTTTTATTTAATGTATTCTGAACAACAACAACAAAATCTCTCTATATACTTCTATTATTAAATACTGGATCTACTGACACCTGACCCCTCCTTCCTTGCCCCCTTTCCCCTGAAATAAAAAAAAAAAAAAAAAGTTAAAAAAAATAATAAAAAGCACAGGTTTGTTGGAATCTTAAGTCACTGCAGTTGATTTTTAAATATCTTCTTTTATTTTAATTTAAATTATCAATACCAGAATGATTTGTATTGAAACATTTTAAAGATATCTGAGTTACAGTAGTTTTGAAAATCACAAGCTGATTTATGAAAGGTCTCCAGTGAGTTACCTGAATGAGCAAATTCTGGATTTGATCCCAGATATGTAAATGTATTTAGGCTTCTAACTCTCACTGATTTTAAACTAACGATCTAAAATTGGAAGATGAGTCTGCTCCTTCTTGTGCACAGGTGAATTTGATGAATTCTTCATGTACTGTGAAAGTGAAGGAGTCCTTACCTTAGGCTGTAGAAGAATAGCAGAACGAGGTCTGATCTTAGAGTAGTCACTGCAGTAACTCCTCTTTCAGGACAGAAGATAAAAACTCTGTGTTTTTCACTGTTGTTTGCAATGTCACAACGGATTCTGATCTTCATTTACTAACATATCACCTTATCTTGCAACAAGTTAACCTGGAAGAAACAGTTCCTCCTTTCTCCTTTCTTCCATTCTTTCTTGCTTTCTTACTTTTTATGATACTTCTTCAACACTATACTACAAATTACTCCATTAAAGAGAATCAGAAAATTTAACCATGTGTGGTCTTTCTATGCTGGGCTCTATAAAAGGCTATTCAGTTACAATCCAATTAGAATTAACATCAAAGAAAGGAGAATAGGAAAGAGACAAATGCAAAGGGAATTTTCTTTCAATGTATTCACATACTCTCATTATTTTGAAAATTCACCTATTGTAAGAACTACTTAAAAAGACAAAATCAGTTTTAGCATTCATTAAATGATATCCTGAATGTAACATACACTTATACTTACCATTTTTTAGGAATGTATGAAACTGAAATATTATTTCGCTAATGACTATGTATCCACCCAATTCTTTCACTAGAACTAACTTTTCTGTTCTCTCATCACTCTATCAGTCTCATCTGTCTTTCCAACTTTTGTAAACCTACTGTTTTGTTGTTGTTGCTTGTTTGTTTGCTGTTTTTTGATTGAAAGGAACCCCAAGGATGGTCAAGTTCCAACCTCTAGATCAAGTACTAGTTCAGATTGCCCAACGGCCCCATTCAAACTGGCTTTAAACATTTCCAGGGATAGGGCATCCACCGCTTGTCTGGGCAACCTATTCTAGCATCTCATCACTCTCTCTCAGTAAAAAACTTCCCCCAGATATCTAATCCAAATCTCCCCTTCTTTAGTTTAAAACCATTTCTCCTTGTTCTATCACTATCCGTCTGTGTAAAAAAGTTGATTTCCCTCATGTTTATGAACTCTATTTAAATACTGAATGGTTGCAATGATGTCCCACAACCTTCTCTTTTCCAGGCTGAACAAGCTCAGTTCCTTCAGTATCTACACGGGAGAGGTTCTCCAGCCCTTGGACCACAGCCCTGCTCAGGACCCTCTTCAAAAGCTCTTCATCTTTCCTGTCTTGGGGGCCCCAGACTTGGATGCAGTATTCCAGATGTGGCCTCGTGAAGGCAGTCTGGAGTGGGACATTTGCCTCCCTCATTCTACCAGCCACTCCTCTTCTGATGGAACACAGGATATAATTGGTATTCCAGGCTGCAAGCTCACACTGCTGGCTCATGTTAAGTTTTTCATCAATTAGGACTCCTAAGTCCTTTTGCAGTGTCTTGCAAGTCAGGAGGCTAGGAGACAAAAACTCAAGTCTCCTGCATTTGTTCTTGATAAAAAGGGTCCCAGTGTTTTAGCCAGAACTGAAACTTTGCAAAGATAATAAACCAGTACTGTGATCAACTTATGTATAGTAGCCGTGGTGAGAAGACTCAACATCAGTACTTCAGATTACCTAATACACTGTCAGTTATTCATTTGGAAAGCCCCACAGGAACCTGAGAAAGTTTGTGGACCCAAATATTCATCTGGGTTCTTGGTAGCATCAACTGAGATTTTGCAGTGTGTTTTTCAACTTTTAGTAGATGTAGGGCAGGACTTTAAATTTTGTAATGATGTAAGGAAAAAAAAAAATCAACTTTGGTGGCACTGAGGTACCAATATTACTGTGAAAATGGTAACATCTAAATGACACAGTCTCAGTGCCTAAGTACAACATAGGCATTGTTGTCTTACAAATGAAAAGAGAAATTCACAGTTCTTAGTTATATTTTGATCTAAGCAAGATATTCTAATGAGTTGAGTTCTTGTGGTGTAACTTAAAATCACTTAGCATTTTAAAATCTATACAGTAGAATGCTATGTAAATCAATGCAAAACCCTATAGTTGAAAAATAGAAGCAGCTATGTTTAATTATTCATTAATTAAAAAAAATAATCGTGACATGTTAATACATATAATGCATACATTATACCAAGGAATTTAAGACTTATATTTCATAATGAAATTAGAGACTAATCTTTGGATTTTTTTTTTTTTTTTAATCCTTCAGCAAAGATCTGAACTGATGATAGTGATCATTAGTATCAGTTGCATCCATGTTCTTTTACCTCAGAATACGATAGTATTAGAGGGACCAGGAAAACTTAATATGATACATTTTAGAAGCTGGGTTGTTAGAAGTGACTAATAGCTAGCCAGAGATCAATAGCTGACATTTTAAATTTAATAAACTGTATTAACATGCTGATGCTTTAAGGTCTCAGATTGAGGGTCTCTAATAGTCATTTAGCTTGGTCCTAACATTAAATAACCACTATGTCAAGTCTAGTTATCATTCAAAAAAGAAATCTAGTCCTGATAGATTCTTGACTATCTCAAATCCTTCTCACAAGAATGATGAAGGTCTGCTGGAAGACTCTGTAACTCACATACATCTTGTTTTTTTACTTGTTCTTATTAAGCTACTATTGTTATCCAATTTCATCCATGTAACTGTCAGATTATCTTTCAGGTATCAGCTCAAAACTTCACAGAGATATCTCTAAGCTTTCAATGGTTTTTGACAAGTTGGTAAATATCATGAGTTGTTGTAAGAAGAATTATACTAAGCAATATATTTTGAGGGAATTATTTAAAAAAGAACACTTCCCTGGGGAAGTACTTTAAACATGGTTTGAGTGCCCTGCAATATCTTGTCTAAAGCAGTTGATTTTATGTGGATGACATTTTTATGGTAAGTAGAATGTAATAAGAAGTTACAGAACTGTAGTATTTATGCCACTGTTGATGTAGACTAATTATATAAAACACAAAAACAGCAGTATATTTTACTTAACTAATCTTATTATAATTGTCATAGTTGAAGGTCTTAACATTTTAAAATTTGATGTGGATTTGTGAATGGTGACAGGTGAACTTCCACTATATTTCTCATATACATACTAAAATTTATTGTTTCTCAAATGATAAAGTTAAATTCTTCAAAATATTGTAATGATCTATATACTATATGGATTCAATGTCTATTTTATTTGGAAAAGCAAATTGAGTTAGGAGTGTTATTAGTTGTGTTATTTTGGATCTGCATCATTCTGAATCATGATTAAAAAAAAATATTTCAGAAATTCTGATTTCTTTTTCTGAAATATGAAACCTCTCTATGACCTTATAGAAGTTAAGTTAGTAGAGAATTGTAGTCCAAACCCTGCTGAATTCCTTTCTGAAGGAAATTCTCTGCTGGAGTTGTTTCAAGGCTGAAGTAAACCTCTTAAGGCACTGAATGATTTTTCATGGTCAGGTGAAGATTACTGTGAATCATAGAACACACATTTTTGGGTCAGTAAATTGAATTTTTTAAGTTTAAGATTAACAAAAAAATTGTGTGGAAAAAAAAAATCAGTATAAAAATCTTACGCATTTATAGCTGTATCTCAATCAGTGTTATCTGGAGCTTTTAATTTCATAAATGTCGATATTTTTATTTTCTTTACAGGTTTATGACATAAGCAAATATAAAACTGTAATCTATTGTGAGATGGAAGATCTAGGTTTGTCTGTCAGGTGGCAGTACTATTAATATTCCGAATTTCTTTCCTACATCTTTTAATCTGTTGAAAGGTTATCAGTACTACTTTATATTTCTTTCAATTCATAATTTTGAAACTATGCTTTTTTTATATATTTAGCCTCTTCATTTTTACTTCCACAATTGACTAACATAATTATCTTTATCTTTTGCCTTCTGGTAGGGACACTACTTCAGCTAATGAAAATTCATTTTAGCCCACTGATGGAATGGGTCAAAGATAATTTACAAAATACTGCCCCAAGTAGCTAGGAGACAAATATAGTCTAAATGCAAAACTACAGGAACAGTATAGTAGAGGCATGTAATTTTGCCCACAATATTACAACAATGTTTAAACTGTGGTGTTTCAATATTTGTTAATTCTACAAAAGAACTTAGATATACATTTCTCTGAAATAAGCTGCTCTAGTTAAACTACAAATTGCTGTATTTTCCCTGACAATACTAGAAATCAAACAGAAATAGTATTGAAAAATAGCTCTTCTGCTTATGAACTTATGTTCGCTGGGAGACTTCTGAGTGGAATACTAAAAGCAACAAGAACTACTTCTAGAAAAGTTTTTTTTTTTTTTCTTTCTTTTTTTTTCTTTCTTTTTTTCTGGCAATACAACACTTACTAAAGTAGATTTTTTTGACCAAGTAATTTTTTTTTTTACACTGCTGGATGAGGAAAAACAAAAATGTACTGAAAGTGTGATTTTGTGTTGAGCCATCCAACTCTTATATGTTCCTAGTTCAACATAGCACAGTGGTTAAAAATACAATGCTTCATGTTTTTCAAGTGCTCTGGTAAAAACATAACTTCATGCTGTGCAATACGTCAGGCAAGAGAGAAGGACTTGTTAGCTGCAATTAAATATTCCCTGTACTAAAAATGACTACATATTCTAAGAAAGGAAAGATATCTGTTGCACTGTCTCTCTAGGCTGTTCTACTGCTTCCTGTAGCAAGAGTTTTGTAAGAATCAAAATTTGGAGCTACTGGTTCTTGGTTTATTTATTTTATTTTTTTTTTTTTTCCCATTCTTTCTCTTCACTGGATCCAGTGGTACTATCACCCTAACAGACAAAAAGTGAAACTGTGGCAAATGTCAGATATTTGCTCTGGTAATGTCATAATCATGTTCTGATATGGTATATACACTGTGACGGATTCATTTTTCAATATTTAGACTAGATATTAAGAAGAAACTCTTTACTGTGAGGGTGGTGAAGTACTGAAACAGGTGAGGTTATGAATGCCCCCACCTCAGAAACATTCAAGGCCAGGCTGGATGGGGCTTTGAGTAACCTGGTCTAGAGAGAGGGGCCCCTGCCTATAGCAGGGGGTTGGAGCTATATGATCCTAAATGTCCCTCCCAACCCAAACCATTCTATGATTCTGAGATTCTATGCTCTCGCAAAAATTGCTCTTCTTTTCAGTACAAATGCATCTTAATGCTTTTTTGTTTTCCCCAGGTTGAGCAAACCAGTTGCAAATAAGTATACTGCTTAACACTTGAGTTTCTACCTCCAGTATTATTTTACATATATGAACGTGAAAGAAAATAGCTGAAAAATCTGACATATTGATTTTATTTTTAAATTTAATTTCAGCTACATTTTTCTGAACATATGATGTGTATTACATAGCAAAAATAAATGCCAATAAAGAGATTCAGTATCATCTCCTACTAACTTCACCACTTTCTTGACAGAATTTTTTTGTCACTATTTTAATTTCAACTGGACTGAATAAGAAGAATTAAAAAGAAAAGATTTTTGTTGACAACCTAGGAACTGCATCTGAGATTTGGTCTATAAGTATTATGCACTATATTTTCTTTCACATAAAGTTCTCAGGTCATGATAAAATGACTAACTCATTTCAGTCTTTCTGTTTCTAATTCTTTCTAATATGTTTCTCTATGTTGCTTTATTCAGGAACTTTAAGGAAAAAGTGTGAAGAAATCAAATATCTTACTACATAACCCATAGACATGGCTTCTGAGATGAACAAAGCAATACAGATTTGTTCTTAGTTATGTGCAGCAAAGATGAAGGGAAGGTCTACATTGATTTTTTTCTTCTGTATGAATTACATCTCAATACTGAGAACAAGATCCAGATCTTAACACTCATTTACATCACAGTTGACTTTTTACTACAGTGAGACTGTATACAAAAAGAAATATATGGGGGATCAACAGATTAGCATATACTATGAAAATAGTTTTCCCATGAAGAGACTTGGCTGAAGCATTTGCAAGCAAAGAGAGATGTAGCATTACCAAAGAATATGGAGAGCACAGGGAGGCCACCTTTTTCAGACTTCTGCCAGGATGTCAGTGTATGAATGTCTGACAGGTGCTGATACTTTCAGTCACTTGGCTAGCACTTATAATGAATGTAGGAGGCATTGCTTTTATTTCTCTGTGCTTGCATGACAATTAGGCTGCAATTTCCCTGAAATAGGGAAAACACTCTATGTTGGAAACATTAGAACGTTGCCCCTTCTTTGTAGATCCCTGTGAGAGTGATTCTAAATGGCAATAAATGCACTAAAGGTTCTGGCTACTTTGACTTCTTAAATTCATTTTATCCTGGGAATATAAGATTTTAAATTAAATTAAAGTTTCTTGAACTGCAGAAAATAAGGTACCTGATGAGTATTGGCACTAGATTAGCCAGCATTATCAGGTAGTCTTGCCTAATATTTATTGTCAGCATTGTAGTGAGTGATTTTTGTCATGGCTAGAAAAGAATTCCACCACTCTTCAGGTCCAGTCTTTATCTCTCCGTATCTCAACTTTTTCAGGAGCCTGGAAATCCTATCTTTAGTTTCTTTGTAAGGAAACTAGGGCTTACAGATCTAATTATACATTTGTTGATTCAGAGGCATTTTGAAATGGCCTGGAAGTGGAGTCCACACACAAAGGCTTTGTAACCTTTGTTTTTCATCTAAGAATATGGCTTTATAGCACCTTCACTGAGATACCATGTTAGTCCTAAGAAGTTACTCAAAAGCCTATGTGGTCTTTTTTTTTAGAGATAGTTCAGGTATTTAATCACTGAAAAAAGTACTTAATTCCTCTCTGATATGGTCTATTCCTGACAAATTCTTCTCTCCCCACATTTTGATATCTGAGGTCACTTGCATTTTTTGTGCAGCAAATTTTTGTCAAGATCTTTGAGAAGGAAGCTTTGAGGACTATTCAGAAGCTTTGTGTGTGTGTGCATGTTAGTCTCACTGTTCCCTTGCTGTCCACATGAGTTGAAAACAGCTTTGATTTCTAATTGACATTCAATGACTATTCTTGAGATACTATCTTTATGGTACATCATCTATAATTAAATCTGCTAATACAGTAGGTGCAGGTGTCTATCTTTCATTAAAGAGAATTAACTTTCAAGTATTCCTTAATCAGTTGTACACTTGTTCTGAAATAAGTCACAGATATTTTAGCATTGAGTTACGTGACCAAAGAGGTTGGAAATCTTCAGAGACCCTCAATAGAGAAATGATGCTTAAAAAAAACAATAATAAAAAATTGGAGAGAAGCTTGACTTGATTAAAGTTTCTCAATATCCTCCAGAGAGTGTAATCAAAGGAAGTCTGTCCCTGTCCAAGCAGATGACTTCAGTAATCTATCTTAACAATTTTTTTTTCAGGTTTTAGTGGCACTGCTGAAGGTAACAAGGACAGCACTAATCATAGTAACAATCTTTAGCAACAAGTTTTTCCTGGGAAGCTTTGATGAAATGAATGTAAGATCACAAAATTAGAAAATATTCATAGTATTTAACTTAGATCACATGCCATGGAAGAATTAGTCTACATTAAATTCACTGCCTGAGAGAAATATAGACCAAAATTAAAATTCTGCATCTTTACTGTGTGGGTCGTTAAATGAGTTGATAGAATGTGTGAGAAGGGCTACTAAACCAAAATGATAGCATGCTGAATTCACTATAGTACAATTGTTTAAAGGCAAATCATAGTGTCAAATCATTCAGCTTCTTTAGATTTTTTTTTTAACAAATATGACATTTAATGTGTTTGGATACTGTTACATAGAAAATATAACTCTTCTGGAAAAAAGCACTTGTTATATTTGCGGAGAGATGTATATATTTGCTTAGTAGCAGTAACAGAAATATTAAAAAAAAAAAAAAAAGCTATTTAGAAGTGCACACAAATATTGCTTAATTTATGGTTTTTTTTTTGTTTTGTTTTGTTTTCCCCATTAATGGAGTATGTTTGTTCTATACTTGAACCTTGAACTTGGCTAATACTGAGCAACCCAACTTTCCACTCAAGGTTGTAAGATCAGAATGTAAACAATCCTCACCATTCTGCTGAATATTTTTTAGAAATACTAGGCTGTGTCCAACAGCCTATAATTAACACTAAGAGCAAACTTAAAACATTAAATTTGAAATAGGTCATTGTGGATTTTTCAGTATCTTTATAAATTCCAGAATCTCTCTCACCAAACTGAAGTGATGTTTCTCTTTCAATTCTGGGAATGTTGCATACCTATAGTTTACCTTTAGCTCTAACCGCTATCCAAAACAAGATTGTACTAATTCTGTTCATTATTTATAAAGTGTTCTTAGAGCATTCATTTTTGAACCTAGGTAGCTTTACAAATGAGTTTTGTTTTTTTTTTTATCTCACCCATAATGAACACAGAATACTTTACAAATAAATAAACACAAAGTATGAAGTCCTTTCATATATTCATCAAGCCAGAGATTAAGAAGGATCTACTATTTGTACATACAGACAGTCAAGGAGAATGATGATTTTGTTTTTCTACCATTCTAATGGACGATAAGAATATGTGTGTGTGGGGGGGAAGTATTGTTGCTAGTAATAGCAACAATATTAATTAAGAAAAACATTATAAAATAAGACACATTAAATATCTTCAAAAAGAATGTAATTACGTTAGAATATACGAACATGAAAATGAACTTGCCAGATACAGCACTGAAATAGCAATTGTCTTCATCAAAGAGGTCATAAGATGTCTTGAAAATGTGAACCCTCCCTTTTTCTATGAGATTACTAGAATTATATATGTACTTCTTTTACCACCTGACTGTTAGGTTTGAATAACTTTCATGACACTTTAAGTGAAGGAAAATTCTGTGTTTGAACAGATAAGAGCGACAGAGCTTTTTTAAATAGATGAAGCCTGTTACTAGTCTTGGATGTATTAACATAATTTGTTTCTGATCTACCAATGTAATTAGTGTTTGATGCATTAGCCTATAGGGCGAGAGCAGTCATATCCCACATTATGTTCATAGGAGAGAAAAAAACAATTACCTTTGCTTCAAGGACACTAAGCAAAGCAGAAAGCTACTATGCAAAACTGAATGGGAGCATAACCATTATCTTCAGAGTTTGCAAGTTTCATCAGTATTTGTGTGGATGGAGTTTCACATTTCTAACAGATTTTCTTCCTCTCCTATCATATCTTTGGACTACATTTAGTTTTTCCATTTCTAGCTATCAAGAAAATGCAGAGGTGGATTCCTCTGTTATCTGCCCACACCTGTTATCAAGCACAGGAATTTCTTCATTAGTTGATTATGCAGATGGCTTATCAAGATTAACTTTATCATTCAAACACCAGCAGCTCTCATATTTTGGAAAATAAGAAAATATGCAGCAGTTTTACCAAGAATGAAAGTTAAACATGTGGACCCAGTAATATCCTCAATACCGGACAAAGTGTTTATAGAGAAAGGAGAGAATTAATATACCTAATATACCCAATTTAATACAACTTGATTATCACTAACAAATATTTTGTACATCTTCAGGCTAACAGTTATTGAATTAAGTTGCTAGTAAGTGCACTTTTCTTTTCTTGTAATGCTGTGTCTACAGCTACATAGTTAAACTTTACTCAGCTCATGTAATTCTGGTCATTTAAATCCACTCTAAGTAATAAGCTAAGCTTAAAGGAAAGTTAACTATTTACATCCCTGAGACCTCAGACAAGAAACTGTGAAAGTAAGATGGCAAGATGTCAGCGTAGGACAATTCTTGTTAAGAAAATTTTATTTCAGTAATTCAATTTCTAAAGGTTATTTGCTATTCTAATGATTAATTTCTTATATAGATCCGTTGTTTCAAAGATTTTTATGACAGCTGAGCAACACTTGTGTAACTACATGCTTTACTCAGTACAGTATAAGTATAGTACAGTACTGTTTATGTATGAGCATCTATACAATACTTTGTTTCTGTATCTTTAGAAGTAGGATAGTGTATAGAAATGTCGCTTCATCCAGCTAGTAGCTTAACGCACGGTATTCTGCAATTTCACATTATTAACAAGTTTAAATGTCTTTTTTTTACTGCTAGGATTCTAGTTGTGCAGAGAAGTCAGTCCTTGAGACAGAGGTATATAATAGATGACTCAGCAAAAACTTTTGAGCTTGTTATCTGTTGCTTATTGCTTTTTTTGCTGCTAACCTCTATTAGTGATTCACCCTGATTCCTTTAAGTCAGTGCAGAAAAATACTGCCTGTATTTCTTCTGATATGTCAAGTTACCTCCTTCCATTCTTTAGTAACAACAGTACTCTGACTTAACCTAGTTGGCAAAAGATGTAGTGATTCCTTCAATATATTTGAGAGAGAGAGAAATTATCCAACAGGACTGGGTAGATATCGTCTCTGAAATTGGTATATTAGAAAAAAATTTTCATCTTGGACTTTGTAACTGCACTTTAAATGCATCTTCCAAACCCTTATTTTGATGGCTTAATATAGAATATAGTAATATTTAACATAGCATCTCTTGATCATTACCAGTACTTTTATAAAAACATGACATGAAAATACAGTTTGTGCAGGTCTGTAACATGACAGTGTGAATTCAGCATAAAATATCTGTTGTATGCTACATGCAAGAACATTGATTGTATGAAGAT
>JAOWBP010051120.1:0-16597 GCA_028571105.1 Tragopan temminckii | reverse complement strand
GGGGGGTTGGAGATTTATGATCCTTGTGGTCCCTTCCAACCCTGGCCATTCTGTGATTCTGTGATTCTGTGTGATTAAACAAACATCTGAATAATTATAGAAAGTCTGCTTTATAATCCATATGACCTGCAGGGCTGTGCATGGGAGGTGGGCAGAGCAGGCAGGGCACTGTGCCACTAGAACAGAGCAGATGCAATGATTTTTGGTTTAATCATAGTTGTGAATTATTTCTGTCTTTATGATTCTTTCCCAGATTGGTATCCCAAACGTCAGTGTATTTGCAGTGAAAAGTCCTTTATCTTCATAATTATCCTTAAAAAGGACAGCAGGTCAGACTGAACGCTGCCATTACCTTTCATTCAGAGGTGCAGATAGGACTTTCTAAGCCCAGCCTTTCATTCAGAGAAGGTGCAGATAAGACTTTCTAAGCCCAGCCTTTCACCTAAACCCATCATTTTCCCTCTGTGTTGGAATGAGAGTTAAAATGGCTGCTGCAAATAAAGTCATAACTCTAAGCACTAAAAAGGGTGAAAGTCGTTCTCATCCCTGTCCTCTGCTACGTGCATTTCTCAAGGCTTAGATCTTTCCTTTTGTATGCAGATACTTTTCCACAAGTCATGAATATCCTAGGATGCTTGTAGCATGTCATTCTTTAGAGATCACGTGTGATGGGCGAGGGAAACCATGGATGTAAGCCCAGGAAGCAGGTGAGCAGAGCAAGCTCCAGGCCATGGTGCTCCGCTCAGCCTGTCAGGGGCAATCCCAGTTCAAAGCCAGTCAAACTCTATGGAAAATCTCTTTGTCTTCAATGGCTTTTGGATCTTGGCCCTGGCTTCCCACCTTGTCTGCAGCTGCTGAAGCCTATTGAAAGAGGCTAAGAATACATCAAATAGCTTTCTGACATTATTTTTTCCATGTAAGCAACTGCCTTATTGGCCATTTTGTCTTGTGGGTGGTCCATGACCCTAACTATTGATACCGTGGTTAATGCTGGACAGGAACTAGAAGGCTCCAGAGTGGATGCTCAAGCAGTTAGCAAGTATAACTTAGAGATGAAGGAACTGTACAAGGAAAAATGAAGAGTGAGGCTTAGCAGCTGTTACTGGCCTCAGTGTGCTAATGCAAAAAGGGATGGTGTAGAAAGGAAAGAAAAACAAAGGAGTATATATTTTAAAACTTAATTTTCATTTTTGAGGAGAGAATGCACGTTCAGTATGCTATAATGTATGTAAGGCTTGATCTATTGAACATACCGTGTAAGGCTACGTGTGTGCCTCAGCTCTTTTCATATAGCCAGCATCCTTTTCTTCAGGGTATTTCTCTTTTTACGTGACAAGATAGTGGCAGTGACACGAAGACTTTATTTCTCCCTACCCAAACAAACGCTGTGGATCGAGGCACCAGCATCAGAGGAAGGAATCTCAGCTTCAGCATTGCAAGGTATCTGTTTGAACCAGCGCAGACCTCTCAGATTTCAGCAGAACTTGGGTGAGGTTCCAAGCTGGAGTTGTTTTTAAGGAAAGCAAATATTCATCCTCTCTCAGGGCAATTGCTTCATCTCTTCAGATGATGGGTAGCAGGGGCGAATCTTGCTCTTTATCAGCATGGTCTTTCAAGCATGCAGTAACTGATGGTAGCAGTAGTGGCGATATTTTCTCAGGCACTGTCTCAGGAAATGCCTGACCAAAGCCAGCTGCATCAGTTCCCAGCTCACGAGATTTCTGATTCATTTCAGCGATGTGTCAGAACATAACCCAAGGATTTGGGATAACTCTGAGCTTTGGATTCTGCTCTAAACTTGAATACTGCTGCTTTACCTTCTGGAATCAAACTCTGCCTGTGAGCATCTGTGAACCCTACAAGCTCAGAAACCAGAACCAGACCCTCACTTTGTGGCTTCAGCCCATCTTTCATTCATTAATTTCTAAAGTATTTTACGGCCTTGGTTATCTGGCCACTTCCTGATGCCTTTAACAGCTTCCTCGTAGCAAGTGAAGCTAATAAATTTACAGTCATCGTTCTTATGGAAATCTTAAGCAGACTTGTTTCTTTTTTTTCTTTTTTTAAAGTAAGGGGAAAATGTTCTTGTTTGATGCGTCTAATGTCTTACGGTTGGTAGGGAAACAGTACAAATAAACGTGACTGATGAAATGTTTAGGAAGAAAATTTGATAATTGGGCGTGCAGGAAAATGTATGGCCTGGAAGATGCTGGACCAGTCCCTGGAACCCGCTGTCTGGCAGAGGAAGCAGTGTTCCCTGCTGCATTCCCAGCTCTGGGCCCTTGTTGCGGCGCAACTTGTTAATCATCACACCATCAGACCTGTCAGAATGCAGCCAATATAACTTAGGCTTTTGTGTTGCCGTGGATGCTATCTAAGCATTCCTGGAACAGTAATTTCCTTTTTGGCCTCCATGGAAACAGTCATAAAACAATTCTTAAAATGTCAGGAGCGACTGCATCTAATGGTGGTGCTTCGGCCAAAGAAAACATACTTCAGTTTTGAAGCATTCCCACCAAAACACTGAAATCTTAAAGCTACTAATAGGCTGTGCATCAGTGCCTGAGCACTTTACCATGACATTTAATAAAATGTAATTCATCTACCAGCTTTGCTGCAGTCACGATATCCACCAAGGTGCACTAAAAACTTTCCAGAACAGATCAGAAAAGAGAGGAGGGCACGGGTGGCAGCAGGGCGAGCAGCAGAGGCAAACTGCTTGGGTTGTCTGCCCTGATTATCTTACTTGCTAATTGGCAAACGTTTAACGACATTTCACACTCGTGTAAAGATCTGACCATAACGAACATACTGTTGGTGCCACTGAGAGATGTATCACTCAGTAGTGGCACAAGTGTCTCATTGGATACTGGGATAAATTTCTTACTGGCACAGACTGCCCAGGGGGGGCGGAGGTCACCGTCCCTTGGGGTGTTCCAGAGCTGTGGGGATGTGGCACTGAGGAATGTGGGGGGTGGGCATGGGGAGTGGGCTGGGAGTGGGCTTGGAGAGCTTAGTGGTTCTATGGTTCTAAGAAAAACGTGACATCTCTTGCAAAGTCAGTCCACGTGAACAGCACTGGATGTCTCTGTCTTTGCATTCTGATAATAATTGTTATTATTATTCCTGTTACTGCTTTTTTGGCAGCAGGGGAAATGAGAAGATTCCCTGCGTGTTTTTCCAGTCAGCCTCCTGTGTTTTAGTGAACTTGAGGGAGGAAGGAAGGGATAATCAAACTAGGTGAGCAATTGCAACTTCTTTTCACTGATGTATTGATGTATTTGATGTGAATCATTCCTTGCAGTCCACAGGCGACAGCTCAAAAGCCTTCAGCTGATGCTGCCTTGTGTCGGACTGGATCCAGCACTCAGTTCTGTGAAGCAGGGTTTCCACATTTTGCTTCAGTCAAGTGCCAAGAGCAGTCGTCCCTGTTTGTCCTGGGCAGCAGGCATGTGGTAAGGCCAGATGCTGTGCTGGGAGATGCCATGCTTCCTCACTTCTGTGAAGCCATCATGTTGGGCTGTAAATGCACCCCAGCCTCACGTTGTGCTGGGGATGTCCATCAGCTATTTCCCAGATATCTAGCAGCTGCTGGCCTGGCTGTGTTGTGATGCTGGTGTCCAGCAGTGCTCTGGCAGGACAAGCTTCAAAACATCCAGAGATTCAGTTCAGGCAAGCACACAAAGTTCAGCTGCTCATGAGACGCCTGTCCAAGCATCTCGAATGCTGTGGGGCTGGCACAGGGGCTGTGAATCTTTCAGGGTTAGGCTCCCTTCTATCTGCTGGAGGATGGCGGTCATGTCGGCAGTGAAGCTGGAGCACAGCAGAACAGAGGACTTGGACTTTTTCTGAGATTTGAGTTTCCATCCAAAAGGTTATTGCTTGAAATCAAGTTGCGATGAGAGATGCAAGGGAGAAAAGAGCACCTAACCAAATGTCCTCACTGCTGGGTACAGCTTGGGCATGCTTCACATGTTTGATGAAAGCTGAAGCTGGCTCTTTATTAAAGCTGGCTCACACATCCCATGAGCTTGCAAGTCGTGTGTGCTCCTGCCCTGACCCCACGTTTCTTTCATTCACAGGTATTTTCAGATTGCCTTCATCTTTTCACCCTGAGATACTTTCTTTTAATACAGCATTAAAATGTAACCGAAGTGTGGAAAGCTGTTAAGAATTCTACATAAAATGATGAGTACAATATTTAAACTGCACTTTAAAACCTTCTGGACTTCTTTAAATATTTCTCTCCACCTTCTGCTCTCTTAAGCCCTACGTTACAGTTTTGAAAGATGCTGCCTCTTATTTTTATCTTTGCAGTCTTATTTTGCTGTGTTTTCCTTGAAATTGGTATTGAGCTAAGCTGGTTCTGGGTTACTGATATGGGTATCATTTTGCTGATGGGGTGTAAACTTTTACCCTTAAGACAATTTTAAAATTATATTTCTAATCCTCTTATCTCTTCCGTAAATCGTCAGTCTTGCTTGTGGGTTTTCTGGAGAGAATGATTTCATTATGAATGAATTCTTTCCATTTGGGTTTGTTTATTTTTAAGACAGATAAGTTATCTTGCTTTCTCTGGGAGAGATTAAAATATTTCTAATTATAAAATGTGAGAGTGGTGCAATTCGGAGTGGCTCACTGTCTGTTTGCTGGCACGGCAGAAATACAGCTGGTGAAATATAACTGGTAGAAGTATTGGTAAACTGATGAGCCTGTGATTGTGAACGTGCAGGTGGAGGGATGTGAAAGGGCAAAGTAGCGGCGAATTACAGCACTAGCAGCATGAATGGGGCTGTGCTGTCAGTGCGCCTTTCTCTTCAGCTACCATTTAGTTTGTGGCATTCCTAGTGGCATTTACTATTCATCCAGGTCATTTTCTTGCTGTAGGCAAGTTCTTTGGAAACTTTACTTGAGAAAACCTGTAAAACGTACTGCCCATTATTCCTGCTGTTTTGTGTGTAAGAATAAGAGCTTTAGGAGGTGAGGCTGGGGGTGGTGGTGTGTCCGCAGTCACCTGAGGGGACAGAGAGCTGGGGCTGTAGCTGATACCAGAAGGGAGCAATGTGGGTAAGCGTTGGACTTAGCAGGCTGTGGATGGAGGAACAGAGCAGCTGCACGTGAGGGCAAAGCTGCTCATACAGCACACGCTGAAGTCTTACTGAATTGAAGTGTGCTGAAGGGCTTTGCTGAGCCAGGCACTGATACATGTTCAAGAAGAATGGATTTGAGGCCGTTTTGTTAAATTTATACCAGCACTGGGCATGCGAAGTGCGTGTCATGCGTGACTCTGAGTAATTAACATTCCTCTTCAAGCTCCTCTACAGGTTCAGCAATGCGCACTCTTTCAAAGACCCCGCCTTACACCTTTGACCTGTCAGACTATTTCTAACGAATTGCAGGGATGGACACAGTTAAACCATTCCGAGTTGCTCCTTCCACAGGATAATGTGACGTGGAGCTGAACAGCAGTGCAGAACATTGGGCAGGGCTGCTCTTCTCATGGAGGAGAACATCGCACCTCCAGAACTCCTTCTCCGCAGGGCTGGAGAGCAAAGCATTTTACATGCTTATCAAACCCCAGCTTGTAGCTGTCGAGGTGAGTTGTGAACCACAGCATCTAGGAGATGAGCACAGTGCTGCTCACCTGCGCGGCACTGGAAAAAGAAGACCTGGCTTCTTTGTCACCTCAACCCCCATATGAGCACAGTGCTGGAAGGACAGTGCCATGATATCGAGCATGCAAACACAGAAGGAGCAACAGAGAGAAACTTTACTATATTTGGGTAATCCTCTAACACTGAAGCAATTCAATATTCCGTTTCAGATGGCTGATTTTTTTCCCTGTTCTTTTCTATGTGAGCAAATTGGTGCTTTCTTAAATATTGACATTAATCTCCTCAGTTGGAAGCGAACCAAGCTTCTGTATTTCTTATCCTCCCAAATCATCTGTACTTCAGATCTGTTTACCAAACGGGCTATATTGCATTCCCATAAATCCCGTACTTCGCGTTTGCTGTGATATTAATTTATTGGTACGCATGCATTTTCAACATCAATTACACTCAGTCTCAACAGACATAACTCTCTTCAAAGGACATGGAAAGCCGTGCAGCTCTTGGCTTGCAGAATCCCCAGCCCTGCCTCTGCCCTGCTGCAGAGCTGAGCCCTGCTTCACCCACCGGGGATCTGCGCGCTGTACAGAAGCAAAGACATGACTGAGAAGCATCCCAGCTGCAGCATGATTTGGGGTTGGCCTAATATTTTGCTTAAAGGCGGTGATCATTCATTTCCTTGAAAGCAAAAGCGCTGCGCTGGTGTTTGTAGGAAGGAGCTTGAAATTCTGATGGGAATGCAAATTTCTGACTCAGCCAGCAGAAGAGGGCATTGGCATTCAGAGTGCTGGAGTTTGGAGTCTGAGTTAAGATTTCGACAGGGAGGAAGAGCAGCAACTTTTGTTAAGTGAGCAGCTGAACAGCTGGAAGAAATGTCTAAAAACGTTCACGTCTTCATTTACAGACAGAGCTTTTGTTTACACCAAACACCGCCGGGTAAGGGAAAGCAATACCAAATGTTTATTCCTTATAATGAGAAATGACCAAAGACCATCATTTGAAAAAGAACTTCTCACCAGAGTTAATCTAATATTGCAGTATCTGAATTAAAAATGACAAAGGAAAGGAAAAATGCCTCGGTGAAAAAGAACCACAAACCACCTTTGTTTGCTTCCTGCAGTTGAGCTGGAATGTAAATGGTGCCTTGCAAGTGAAAAATCACTTTTCCTTCAGATGACCTGTTTAAAACTGGGAATGCTGTTGTAGTTTCAGAAATGCTCGTCAGCCCCGGTCACTGATGCATAGGATAGAAATGAGAAGCACATGGGACTTTGATCCCAAATTGTATGGTTTTGCCCTATGCTTGTAGGCACGCAGGCTTTTCCTCAGGCAGCAGATCTTGCAGAAGGTGTTGAATTTTGTTAATACAGATTTCCAAAACTACAAAACTGGTTTTCCTTCGTCTCCTGTTACCGAATTTGCATCAAAAAGTCAGGACTTTTCGGAGTACTTTTTGCGAGAAATAGTTGTAGGAAATGCCTCTGTTTACTTCACTGAATATTTCTGCAGTTGAGAAGGTTTCCATACTTAATAGTGAAATGAATCCATTTTTTACTTTTTTCCTAACAAACCAGTGAAGAACTGCAATCCAGATCCCTTCCTCTGGTGCTGAGACTTGCAAGGACTGGGAGGGAGCAGAAAACCCTTTGCCATTTGCTGACTTCCTTTCTGCTGCTGCCTCTGGATGGGGCATTTCTGCATCCCATGATGTAACAAAAGGCCATTTCTTGTAGCTGTCCCCTGAGATTTATGCCCATTCAAGCTGCCACGGCTATTCCAGTCCCTCCTCCCCTCTTTCTAGTTTTTCCCCACCTTCCTTCCATTTCTTTTTTTTTTTTTTTTTTAAATATATTTCCCCCTTCATTTTGTTCTGCAGTTGTTATTATTTAGTAGCTTATTAATTCAAATGGAAACGGAGTGATTTTTTTAAATGCCTTTCCGTTGGGGTACCTTTGCAGCTCACCACACTGAACTGCAGCACAGATGTTATGCACATTTAACTGTGCAGTCAGCGTGCATATTTTTAACATAACTTGTCTTGAAAATATTTATTCAAGCCAAGACAACAGAAAATTAGAGTAATTTGATTGCTCAGGCTTAAGGAATAGATTACTACTGTTCCAGATGTAAGAAACAACAGACCACTTACTCTCCCTAGACTGAAAAAATGTCGTTGGCTCCTGATACCAACCATATTTGCTATTATGTTCATAGTAAATCTTTTAAAAGTTGGATACCTTGAAAGAGTTTCAGTTCAAACCTTTGCCAACCAGCATTATGAGAATTTCCCCGCCCCCAAATAAGCTCGTTATGAAGGGTTTCAAAATACCCAGTGCTCCAGAGGTGCAGTATTACAAAGCCAAGTTATAAATCCTCCTTGCCATGAAGTAAGAGTGCCAGATATCTCTGCAGTGGACTCGGGCTCTGCACGGCTCTCAGCAGTCAGGCCTGATTACATCTGAAGATCAGGCTGCTGGCACCAAGGATGTGGGATCTGGGATGCAGCGTTTTTCTATTTTATGGTCTTTGACCGAATCTTCCTTGTGCAGATCTTGCAGTTCTCACTCAACGTTGTGGACTTGTTCTTACTGTTTTTCTTTCTCTTTGTATGACTTAGGTGCAATTAGCATATTTATGCTTATTATTCTTCCTTGTATCCCTCACTGCATTTCCAAATGTATAGAAATAGGCCAGAGGAAAGCAAGACAGCAATGCTTGCTCTTATCCAGCTCTTACCCAGGGTTCAAAACACGTGTTGCAACAACCATAGAATGGCCTGGGTTGAAAAGGACCACAATGATCATCTAGTTTCAAAGCCCTGCTATGTGCAGGGTCGCCAACCAGCAGACCAGGCTGCCCAGTGTTCTTAATACTTTGTTAGTAACTGTATGACCAGATTGCCAAAGTATTGTAGCATCGCAGAAGGATATTTTAAGATGTTTTTCTACAGCTTCAGCTTCTGTTTCAGTCCCTCAGAAGCATGCTTTGAGATTCTGCTTTACGTGGCAGCATAACATGGAGGTACCTTAGCTGTTTTTGTGTGAGCTGTCTAAATGTAGCTGCAGTCCTTTCTGCAAGAGGGACCAGCCCTCACTCTGCATATTTTTCCACCTGTGCATATATAAACTGCCCTTGTACAATTCACTTGGATTTTTTTATCTCTATGGCTTTTGACTTATGAATATAAACGTGATGCCCATGGGTGTGATGTACCAGACCTGCAAGCCAGACTCATGGCTCTCTGGGAGCGTGACTTCCCAGTGCCTACAATTAGATGGAGCTGAGCTCCATCTAATGAAATGACCTTTTTTGCTTTGGGTGTTGTCTTCATTTTCCCATAGGTGAGATTTCCATTAAGTCTTTTCTTGGTGGTGGTATGCACTGTTTTATGATGCTTTTAAAGCCAGAGAGTCAGTGACTAGCAGAGAGAGAAGCAAGGTGTGGGTGTTTCAGAAGCTGCACCGTATGACTTAACATGTGCTTCATTGTGCATCATCCCTCTCTATCCCACCAGTGGCCTCTGCTCCAGTCGTACATGGAGAGGAGACCATCAAAACTTTGGTTGGTGTCTGGTTTTACTTAAATATCTTATTACTTTAGGGTGAAGATGAGTGTGAGGAAATAGTCTTCATAGTTGCTCTTGTACAGCAGCTCTCTATGTTGGAAATTCCTCCCTTAAACCCATCCTTCTTTTCTTTGGACAGCAAAGAATGTCCTATTTTCATTTTTCTATTTGCTGTAAAGCTGTATATTTCTCCTGTCAGAGTTGCATGGAAGGCACCATTCAGCAGGGAAGTGGAGCACTATTTCTGCTCACTTTTGGATTGACTCTGGGTATAAATAGGGCTGTCCTTACGGTCCAGCCACTGCGCAGCTTAAAGCCAGCCTTAGGCACCAGTGTGTGCAAGGAACAGCACTTGGAATTGCAGTTCCCCTAAAGCTGAGGTAATGGAAGGAAGATTTTAGTAGATGAATGTTTTGGGGCTGCTAATCAGGTAGCATGGGGCTCTAAAAGTGCTGTGCAGGCTGCTGGAAATCCAGTTTAGGTGTCTAAAGGGAGATTTTCTTCATTTCTATCTTTCCACATTCACCTTTTGAAGAATACAAATGTTTGTGTATAAAAGGTCATTGGGGGCTGCCTTACAACTTCAGTCCCAGCACCTTGTGTCATTTTTCACGCAATAGCCAGGATGGAGCACAGCACCCTTTCGAAAGGAACTTGAGCCGTACTGTTAAATGTGAGTTGACAGCCTAGTAAAAACAAAAGTCTTCATTTTTCTTATTTGTCTGCTTTCTAACCAGCCAGAAACTGCGCAGTGCTCTTATTAGATCTCCAAGTATGCAACGCAGAGAAATCCTTGGATTCTGAAATTGCTGAGTACACACGAGCGGTGCCACAGTGTCCTCTCCTTGTGCCAAAGCAAATTTCTGAGTTATGGAATTCTTCTCTCCAGTGTTTGAGTTAGGTAAAGCGTTTGGCATGTCGCAGGGCCTTAAGAGCACCTCGTCTGCGGGGTCCTGCGGTGCATCAGGGTTCCACCAGCACCTCCGTTTTGGGGAGGCCAGTTGGAGCTCATCGGACGGAGAACTGGAGCTCACCGTGCCTGCCTGCTAACCCCAGTTAGCCCAGGAGGCTTTTCACGTTCAAGAAAACCCCAAGCCAACAACCGGTGTCAGCCACTGGGCTGCAAATGCACCCCATAAGACCAGGTAATGATTCCAGTTCTCCTGGTCCCAGGCTTATTTTGTGGCTGAAGTCTGAACCTATCCGCTATGTGGGTTCCCTACATTTCAGTAGGATAACTGGTGGCTTCAAGGCAGGTGTTTGGGTTTTTTCTCCCTCTTGTATATTATGATATACCTAGCATGTGTAAATAAACATTACCTTTCACTAAAACCCAGGCCAAGATGAAATGGCCTTCAGTATATTGTGCACAGATGAAAAGGGCTGCTAGAAGTTATTAGCTGCTTATCTGTGGTAGGCTGTCAGCATGTGATGGTTTAGAAGGGCTTTCAAACATTTCTACCTCTTTCTTTGTTTTTATTTCACTTTCTTTGTTTGCACTGCTTGTAACTTCCAGAGGAGTTGTGAACTAATAACTTTGTAAAGCACTTCTCATCCACTTATGTGCCTTTCAGAAGTGCTCTGCCTTTCCTAATTCAGTAGCAGCCTTACTGTTGGCTTCAGTGGAAGCAGAAGTGAGACCAAGTGCTTCTGCAAAGCCACACTGGTTTCCTCTGCGTTTTGTCTTTTTGTCTCTTCCAGTTCCTAGAATGACGTCTGTAGCATCATCGAGTGAGATTGTAGGTTAAAATTTCAGCATGTTCCCCAATTTCTGTGCTTGATGCAAGGGTCGTTAGGCAGTGGTTTTGCTGAAGCTGTGGTAGGGATGGGGCACACACAGATATTAATTAGCTGTTAAGGAAAAGTTCCTACTTAAATCTAATGTGTCCCCTTGCGTACATGGGATTTTTTTTCCTTTTCTGATACTGCATATAGGTTTTGCTGCACATTGAACTGCTTGGTGCTGGGGAACCCCCTGCTGCCTGGCTCCTGCCCTTCATTTGTGATGCTGCTCACTGCTGGGACTCTCCTCTCAGCCCAGCACATCAGAAGCTAATTCCAGCACGCTGTTCTGTGCTGACTTCCAAGTATTATGAAGTAATTTTGTACTTATTTATTTAAAAAATAAACCCACCTGCATTGCTTTACATAAATACAAGCCGAGATATCCAAGAATCCTGTGTCTGCAGCACAGTGTTTATCCACTTGGAGCAGAGATCGAGTTCTCCTTGCCTGGCACAATGTCAAGCATAATGGCGCTAAGCAAGCCAAGCCCTGGAAGCTTTGGGCAGACCTTTATTTATCCTTGTTAGCCAGAACTCCCTTGACCATAGTGGGAACTGGGAAGCAATACATGGATGGGAGGCTGCAGGCAGAGCTCAGGGCCGTGCAGGGCTGGCTCTGCACGGGGTGGCCCTGCCCACAAAAGGTCAGCAGCACTCACGTGTGAAGGTGTACCAGAAAAATAAATAGGCCTTTTGGATCTGAAAGAACAGCTGTCTCCTTAGGGTGCCACAGTTTGTGCCGCACAGTGTGTGAATGCGGTGATGTTTCTTCTCTCCCACTGCCATGCTTAAAGGTCGCTAGATATAAAGGGAGAACTCTTGTAAGACTCAGCTGGAGCATCTGTGTGTGCTTTGTTCCTCTCCTCCATCTCCTCTCAACTCTGGGAAGTGAGAGTCCATCCTGGGGCCAGGATAAGGCCTATGAGATGTAAGAACATCAGCCTCCTCTCTGATTCTGTTTGAGGGAGTTCATAACCCAGTCAGATGTCAAAAGAAGTTTGTTTTTGTGAGGCAGAGCTGGAAAGTGTGATGTCCAAGCATCACAGAAGGCTCATTTTTCTTTGCTTGCCTTTCTTGGTCACCTTTAAAACCTCTGTCTTGAGCTGTGCGTGCCGCTGCCTGCTACATCAGTGAGTGGTTCTGCTTGCTAGAACAGAAAGCCCAAGGTGGGACAAAATGATGTCAGCCACCACGAGAAATGTTTGTCAGTAACACTGTGCTGTGGTTCCTGCTGCAAAATTTCTCTCAGGTGAGATGTCCGTGCTGTGACGTGACACTGCACGTGCAGGATTTTGTATCTGAATGCAGGGTCTGCATTTGCTTAGCTGTGTGTGCATGCATGTGTTCGTGCGCATATACGTATGTGTGTGTGTATTAAATGGTTTCAAAGCTTTAAGCCAGTAATGCAAGGAAACCAAAATCACAGGGCATGATTTGCTCTGTGGTTTGGAGAGAACCACATCTTCTGAGAGCTCCTGCCTTCAGCATACCAAACCTAGGCATTTCAGACAAGACTCAATTTGCTGAGAAATGTAGTGAAAAAGACACTTTTACACGATGGATATTTACAGTTTGTGTACATTTACACTGAAGGTCAGAATCACAGAATGGTTTGGGTTGGAGGGGACTGAAAAGGCCATCTCATGACAGCCCCTTGCCATGGGATGCTTCTCAGCACTGTCTCAATGGTCCCATCCCAGTGGTCCTCAAGGCAGCTGAAGTTAAGTTGATCTCTTTCCCCAAGATGTACCTCTCTATTGAGCTCTATTCTCCCAGTCTATTCAAGTGTGGTTAATCTGTTTGTGAATATAGCTAATGTTGGAGCTCATTTTCTTTTTAATTTTCTTTGTTATAAATAAGGGACATTTTCAGTATGTATTCCTTTAAGAACAGTGAGGTTTGCTCCGTGCACAGGCTTGGGAGTGACCTGAAGTTCATGGTCTGTCTGGACTGAACTGTGATATTCTGGAGAAGTCCTGGCAGAGAAACCTCTCACTGAGAGAGAAAGAAATTAAATCCTTGGGGTTGCCAGCTGGGTCACTCCACTGGCTGGCTTTGCTTTCTGCAGCTGAGGTGTTTGGCTGCTGGACTGCAATCACCGAATGTTGTTACCCATTCAGGTAACCTACACGAACATCTCTTGCTTCTGTACCACCCCTTCTGAGTCTTTATTAGCTAAATTTTTGAAAGATGATTGTAATGCTATAATCTGTTATGCCTGGCACTCTGTAAACAGCGTGACTAACAGCAGCACACAAATCCACTGTCAAAGTCAATTAATTTGGGAATCTGGTTAGGAAAATACACTATTTAGCAGTGCTGTGTTTCAAGAAGACTAAGGAACGTAACCTGAAGCAGCATTCGAGATCCAAAACTTGTGCTGGATTTTGCAGGTAGCTCAGTACAGTTTGGATAAGGTTCAAATATTCCTTGAACATCCATGTATTAAATAATGGAAAGGTTTTGGTCTTGTACAGCCAAAGAAAAAGAAGTTTGATAACTTCAGCATTTTAATTTAAACTAAACACGTGGTTGATTACGATACTCGTCCAGGGCCATGAAAATGAGAAGGTAATCTGCCAGAATCAAAAATAAGCATTTCTAGCATCTTTCTGATGTCACTGATAGGGCAGTTAGTCATTCTGCAGTCAGTGCTAAGAATCTTTCAGGCAGGAGCTCCTGTCCCAGAGCTACTGCCACCCCTCAAGGGACCACATTTATGGTTGTGCAGGGTTGGTCTCCACCGTTCCTTCAGAAGCCTCTTTGGTACCTTTGTTTTTTTTGTAAAATGAAGCCGTGTAGAGGATGGGCAGAGCAGAGAAGTGGGACAGAACAGGTTCTGGGGTTGCTGGCATGGTGAGGAAGGGACCTGCAATGAACTTAAGGGAACTTGAAAAGTTAAACAGCAAAGTAATTTGGCTTGACCATAAAGAGTGGTTTGGGAACTAACTATGGATGAGTGGAGAGAAATTGGAGGAGCACTCTGTAAATTAAAGTATAAAACTAACGAGAAGGCCACAGAACAGTCTGTCATTTCATTTTCCTAGTGTCCCACTTGCTTTGAAGGCTTCGTGGAAATACGGGTTTTCATTTATTTGCAAATAGTTTGTACAAAACGTTTCAAGTGACTCTGGATCAGAACTGACTAAGGTTCATTAACTCACCAGTCAAACTTAGTCCTGCAATAAGAATGTGCTCATTGGAACTCAGCAAGTTCTGCACACACTTGGGCTTACTTTGGCAGACATTCACTCTCATCACCTGCTGAGCTAGATATCACTGCGGTCCTTTGGCCCAAAGAGCAAGAAATGAGGACCAGCAATTAAAACCCTTAGTGCAGTGCTGTGGTTTGCAGCTCCTAGGCAAGCAATTGGTCTGCTGGAGCTTAGTCTGGATGCGCTGCTCTCAGCTTGTTTGTTTGGATTGCCTGCCTTGCAGAGAAAACCTATATCCGCTTCCAAGCTAACGAGTTTCTTAAAGTATGGCAATTGCCACAACTTTGAAACATAATCTCTGTAGATCTGCAGTAACATTACATCCAAAGCCTACCATCCTTTTTGTTGGGCTAATAAAAAAATCATCAGTGGTTTATCCTTCCACAAGGCTTCCGTGGCTGCAAAAGCACTTAAAATTGAACAAGCCAACTTTGCCCTGCTCCTGTTTATTTCCTCTTGTACAGGCTATTAACTTTTAGTGACTGTTTTTTTTGTGTGTGTGTGTGTGGCATGGCCATTACAGGATCATGAAGGCTACAGGTATTTGTACTTCTGGGTGCAATTTAGACAAAGGCTTGCTAAGGCTCGGAGGCTCAGGAGAATGACTTTGCCAAAGCTTTGGGTTTGGTGCTTGTTAAGCTGCCTGCATGGGGCTCAGACTGCGTGCCTGGGATGGGAGAGCTCCAAATGTGGCTCAATTCTGCATTGGTTGAAATGGTGAGGAATGGTACAGGAGCATGCTCAGGCCCCCCATGAGAGCATTTGAAAATCTGCTCTGGAGTATCCACGGAAATAAATTTGGTCCTGTTGTTAAGTCAGGATTTCAATGTACTTAATGTTACGGAGTAACCAAACCTGGGAGGCGATGCTGAAACGTTTCTGTAGGAAGTAAGCTGTGGCTAGTCAATCAGTATGTTAACTCATTCCAGCAATGAAGTGTTTAAAAAAGAAAGAGCCTCCAGAATGTGACTGTAAACCTTTAGTGCAGGCTCATTACTGCTGCTGCCACCTGAGGCCTGGGCTGTCAGCTCCTATGGACAGGTGTCATCTGCTTGGCTTCAAGGAAAATGTAAAAAAAACAGCATTTTAGGAGAAGAAATGAAGGCTTACAGCTACCTGCTAAAATGTGGAGGCTTTAAGGCCTGACATCAGGCTTGTGTGGGTTTAGACCAGGGTGCAAGTTCCTCTTGAACAATCAATGTAGCTCAGTCCTGACTTGGCCAAAGCAACCAGCTCTGGCATCAGTTAAATATTTACATTCCCCCCTTTTTATATAAATTGTGCTCTATTAGCATACGTTTCACAGTGTATCCTTGTGTTTCAGCCTCTTTATAAATTTGGCAGTTTGTGCATTAATCAACATCAACCGATGTAAAATCCTAGCCATGAGGCCGAAGCCTTCAAATGTGCAACATTTACTGTTTCGTCGTAGGCAGCCAATAAGTCATGTTGCAATGTATGCCTTGTACCAAGAGGATATGGTATGAAATGGAGCGTGTTTACACTAGGGAGACTTCTGTGTATTTAAGAAGTAATTGTTTCAGGACCGTTCATTAATTCACAAGCTGACGTGGGTACATTTTTCCTCACTGCAACAAAAATAATTATGGAGCTCAAAAAATAATAATGAATTTGCACATGGCAGGCTTTTTACTGTAATTTTCTTCACAAGTTATAAGGGTTTAATTGTAGATTGGTAGTAGCCTTATCCATTTCAATCATTTCTGGCCCTCAAGTGCTGAGGTGCAAGGAGTTACGGTGTGCTGCGATTTATGGTGGATGTAAACGATTTCTTGTTTGCCCTCCCTGTTCTTGGCTGGGTTTGCCTTCTTTAAAGCTTTTGCAGATGGATTTAGTGCAGTGGCACTGATGGAAGCCAGGGACAAGCAAGCAGGTGCAGAGCAAAGCCCGGTCCAGGCACTTCATCCTTCGTCTGCAAACACGTCTGTCCCCACCGTGAGCTTTTGGGCACTGCTTGGTCTTGCTCTTTTGTGAGATACAGAAATGGGAGCCCGTGCGCTGGTTGTGCCAGTAAGGGGGCAGGACCCAAACTGCTTGTGTGCGGCATTGATGCCTTCAGTAGAATAAGCATCCTGTGGGGGTGGTCTGGGTGGTTGGAGCACGCAGTCATGAGTTCATCTGGGATTTGTAGGAGCCTCCTGCTGCAAGGAGCTGCTGAGATCCTTTGGTATGTTCAGCCCAGAGAAGAGGAGGCTGAGAGGGAGGCCTCATGGCAGCCCTACAGCTCCCTCATGGCAGCCCTACAGCTCCTGCACAGCTCCTCATGGCAGCCCTAGAGCTTCCTCATGGCCCTACAGCTCCTCATGGCAGCCCTACAGCTCCTCATGGCGGCCCTACAGCTCCCTCATGGCCCTACAGCTCCTCATGGTGGCCCTACAGCTCCCTCATGGTGGCCCTACA